>BMAO01009346.1:0-76740 GCA_019973975.1 Trichonephila clavata
TTATGCTCGTGTAAAATATGACACGAATATCAGTCTCAATTCTATCCTTACGAAATTCAAAACAAATACTAAAAATGGAACACTTTTGAGAAAATCTTTTTTTGAAATGCGACTCTGGCAACGGACAGTACGACTCTTAACGAGAGTAGTGCAAAAAAAAGCTAACGAAAACAGAGAGAGACAAAAGTTCACATATTAAGAAAATTTGATATTTCATATGCACCAATCCAAAATATTTTTTTTTAAAAAAATCTTTTAATTCTAGGGCTAAAAATATATTTTAAAAAAAGAACTAATGACAACATAAGGTTTTCTCCCCAACGCCTCTAGCTAAAACTCGAAAACTAACCCTCAAAGGACTCAACTTTCCAACTCTTCGCAAGATGAATTTATTAGTGACTGTTACGCAGAGATGAAAATAAACTGCTAGGAGACATTGAATGATGCTTTCAACTTCCTACAGAAGAGAGATGAAAGAAAAAAAATAAGAGTTTCTCCTCCCTACACTTGAAAAGAAACAAACGAAAATCAACGCTCGCCCTCTACCAAGGCAACACCCACATTTTTTTTTTTTTTTTTTTAATACCTTCCTCCTTTAGAAAAGAAAAGCCGTCACTGACTTCTTGGAAGAAAAAAGAATACTACGACAGCTGGTGCAGTGACGTCACCACTTGAAGTCAAAAATCTTGACTCGTTCTCTTTAGAAGGTATACAAGACGAAAAAGATATTAACTCAGGTGCTTCGACTTGAATGACGTATTCTTTCTTTGCATTCGCTGAATTAATTCGAATGGTATATTTACGATTTTTCAACTATAGACGTTGCGTGAGCTACATTTTTAATACTTAGTTCTTTTATACAGAATTGTTTTTAACATATGTTTATACATAATATAAAAAACATACAAATGGTTTGCAATGTAGAATATGTCAATTATGATTTCGCTGGGTATTTCATGATATCGTAAGATTATATATTCTTTTTACGTGATTTATACGTAAATCCTAATATAGTTAAGCTTTTTGATCGTATCGAAAAATAATCTTATTGTCCTCGTCCGCTGATCTAAAATGGACAGGTCTTGGAGTTCTAAACCGAAAGTATATTAATCATTTATGGCCCCTCGAAGTCGATTTCCTCGTCCTATTTCTAGTAGATCTCTGATCAACAAAGGACCCATGCCAATAGAATTCCAATCGGTAGGGGTTTTATTGCTCAAAAACTGTATTTCTTTTTAATTATTATTTATGCTCTCATAAAACCGCTAATTCCCTTTGGACTCGATTTCTGAAAAACCGTTCTTAACGGATCTTACACAACAGATGAAACATGTTTGTCAAATTTCAAGTTTATAAGTCTATTGGTTAAATAACTGGGGCCGTGGGTAGTGTAGTGGTTAGAGCATCAGACTCCAGACCGGAAGGCCTGGGTTCGAGATGCTTGATGCCACCAAATACCTTCCGAGTACACACGGAGTACGTGCTCGTTGAATCAGTGGGTCCGAAAAGTCTTGTGGGTGGTTGTAGCAGAAACCACTGGTGAAGGGGGCTGGAGAATATTTCCCTCCCCTCCAGTTCCATGCCTAAATTGCGGAGGTGGAGATAGGTGGTGTCCCAGAACGGAAATCTTTTCGTGTTAATTGACAAACAATGCATGAAAATCCATAGTAGTTTGTCGGGACCGTTGTATTATTTTGTGTTAACCGATATCTCGTCTTAAGCATTTTCGCGTTAAACGCATTTGACTGTACGTGGATTTTGCAAAATGAATGTTAAATCCTGGATCGTAGAGTTAACTTGTTTTTTTATGTATATAATTTACCTTTTCTCTGAAAGAAACTATATATAATCCTTTCACCAAATGTGGTTCCTTCAGCTTCGAATTTATCCAAATTTCATTCAATATTCAAGCATCATTGGCAAGGAAAACCAACGTTAAAAAATTTTTCCGAAACATGGTATCCAGTTGAAACCGTTACTGAAATTGTTATTTAAAACGGTTCATCGAACTCAAAAAGAAAATGAAACATCTCACAAAACATCAAAGTAGCATTTTGGAAGGAAGGAGGAATATACATCTGGAAGCCAAGTGACAAATTCTGTAATAAAAAAGGGAAAAGGACAAGAAAGAAAAAGCTACTAAAAACGCCATTAAAGTCGCAAGTCAGAACAATGCCTCTTCATTCGTTGACGTAAGAATGTTTCCAATAATACCCCAATTTCTGAGGAGAAAAAAAATAAAATTTATCACTCTTTTTATGTGCGATGCATTGTAGCAAGACGACATTAAACTCGTGTTCTGGTTCGTAAAACATGTCATACCAAATCGTTTGTTCCGAAGGGGGTTTTTTTATTAAAAAAAAATAATAAGTGACATATCGTTCTTGGAACAAAATATTTCACCAAACGATTTTTGCATTTGTAAGGAAATTATTTATGTTGTTGTTGTTGCTAATCCTCCAGGGTCTGACGAAGTCAGACAATATCAATTGAATCGTTGACTTTCAAAAAGTCCAGCACAAGAAAGGGATCTGAGTAGATATCTTTGCTTGTGAGCAAAGGATCTGTGTAGATATCTTTGCTTGTGAGCAAAGGATCTGTGTAGATATCTTTGCTTGTGAGCAAAGGATCTGTGTAGATATCTTTGCTTGTGAGCAAAGGATCTGTGTAGATATCTTTGCTTGTGAGCAAAGGATCTGTGTAGATATCTTTGGCAAACGCATTAAGGTGCTTCCGGGGAGGGCTTGGTGATCTTGACACCTTGCACAGATGAAGATCTTGTCCGCTGAGAATGAAAGACACTTGATGTGACCACTAGCAAGACGAGAAAGTGTAGTCTGGAAGCATCTATCACACTTGAGGACTAGAGCCAGTCCGGGTTTATTACCCGCATAGCAATGATGAGTGGGAGGCACCCGCCACTCCACTAAATTTTGAGATTTTTTTAAGGAGTATTTTTCTAGATAGGTAAGGACGGATGTAGAGGGAGTTGGAAGATTACTGCCCCTCTTTGCTATTTTGTCCGCCATTTCATTGCCATAAAGTTCGACGTGAGATGGCATCTACTGAAAATGAATATCATGGTGTAGCGATATATGGTTCAGTTTGTGTAAGATGGAGACACTGGTTTTGTCGCCAACAATAAACCATTTGTAAAGGTGTTGAAGTGAACTACTGCTATCGGAGAGAATCCACCGTAATTCTTCTTAGATAGAATGGCCTCAAGTCCAGCGTCAATGGCTATTAGTTCACTTCTGAAAACCGAGCAAAAATTTTGGATTGCGATATTTCAGGGACAATTTTTCCTGAGGCGTTTCGAGATAAATACCCCCCCCCCCTACCGGCCTGGTTAGATATTCTACTACCATCAGTATAAATTTTGATTGCATCATTGGGGATACTGTTAATGATCTCCAGTGCTAAATGTCTGAGAGGACTAGAGATAAAATTTTTCTTAATGACGGGTAAACTTAAGTTGAAGTGGAAATACACCCTGGAGAGTCCCTCCGAAGAATTCAAGCTACATTGTAGAGAAAAGGACTACCTCACCTGAAAGAAAGTTCCTCGGACTCAACTTGGCTGAAGGGGCTGTTTTTCTTTAGTCTTTGCCCGTTTACTCAGTTATTCAGGTACTTAGACGTCTGGTTTTGTTGGCCGAAGCTAGAAAGTTTGTTAAAAGTATTTGACCAGTCCAGTCTGTCTACGAAATAGAAGAGGTTGTTCATCTGCCTCAAATAGAACAATGTTTGAAGGGCAACTGCGCTTCAGACCAGTGATGATACGGACAGCACTCAGTTGGACTTGCTCTAATTTCTTCAGAACAGAGTTAGAGGCACAACAATAGATTGGAAATTCATATTCAAGAATCGGGCAAATGAGCGTCAAATAAGTAAGTCTTAGAAAAAAAATTTATAAATAATTTACACCCCCAATGAGTTGATTGATCCAGTGGACTGAGTGTTCATTGACGTTGGACTATAAAGTAACACTAGGGGTGTTGGAGATGAACCTCGTCATTTTAAACAGCACCCACGGACGACATTTGAGCTGGCACCAACTCTCCAAACTACGAGACCACCCCTACGAGAGGGCTTTGAGCATCGACAGTTTGAATTCCCTTTTTCATTCTACGTCTTTCATTGAAGCAACACGAGGGCTACTGTCCACAAACCTCGTAAGGTTGAACCACGGTCAAATGACGACACCTGATTTGGCACTCCCTCCCCTAATGTCCACACCAAGCCACTAGGTGACCACATATAGACTACAGTGAATCTGTCGAGGCGCAATCGACAGATTTAATGTGCAGCACCTTTTACACGGTGGGTCTTCAGTGGAACTGTGGGCTCGAACTCATGACACACCGACTACTATTTCGCGACCATGTCCACTAGGCAACCGCAGCCGTTCTGAAGTAACAGAAAATGTTCGAGTTTAAAAGCACGTTCAAAAAATTAGAACACTCAAATTCTACAAGGCATCAAATGAATCCATCGGAACGAAATCGGATTTTGCCACAAACTCTCATTAATATTTAGTTAATATTCAATTAGTAACGGGTCCTTTCGCGAATCTTTTCACTAATCCTATTGGGGGAAATTATTCTTTGCTCAGTTGGAAACCTTTCTCGGTGGAGAAGACGAGATTGAGGTAAATGAGTACTTCTATTTAAACGTTGGCATTAGAGTACGCGAGAATGGTCGATGGTTGATAGTTGTAAGCTGAGATTAAATTGTGAACAAGATTGCGATCGGAGGACGTATAGTTACGCAAGACATTTAAAGAAAATTCAAGCGTAGGAGTCAAGAGCGCTCCAGTATCCAGTTAAGTATTTTTATTTATATGTTAGTTGAACTAAGCCTATGCGATTGCTTTTCCGGGTATATTATTGAGTGCATTCCCTACCTTTAGTTGTGGTTGGTTGATTAAGTGAAGATAATAAAATTGTGCTTAAAGGTAATATGGCTGATCTATGGTGGAACCTTCAAACACTAACCACCACAGGGTTGTTACAAATTCATAACCAAAAAATGTATACTATAAGTGGCATAAGCATCACTTTAATCTTTTTTACACGGTTTTGAAATAACACAGTACAAGAAAATAGAGGCTTTAATTATTTTTTTAACACGACTAATTTACTCTCAACTAACGTACTCCAAAATTCTAAGAAGATTTAGAAATTTATTTAGCTGCATATCAAAAATTGCATACAGAACTTGCACATAGTTAAATGAGTAAAATAACTCAGAAAATGAAAAGATTTCGAGACTTTCATTTAAAGGTACATATTCATCAATAATATTAACGCAGATAGGTAAACAAAATAAACTTGGAGATTTTTTTTTTATAAACATTCTGTGAAAAATCTTAATACTTGAATACCCCTTTACCCAATGATTAAATTTGAAATTTCATTTAAATTTTACAAGCAAAACAAGTAGAAGTCTGTCAGTTATGAATTTAAAGAAGAACACGTGATTGAATGCATCACGTGACCGTCTTAGTCAATTGCTTTACGTATGAAAAGCACGTTAGACATGTTTCAAGCATAAAATTATGAGCCATAAACATTAAAAGCGTTCAGATAAAACAAAATACATGACAGTTCGCAAGGAAATTATTGAAAATAAAAATAAAACTGAAGTTGTTTACTTTAAATTATTCGAAACAATGGTGGAATCATTAAACACGTCCTGGAGTCACACGAACAGCTGCTGTTGCAAAACATCTCAGATTCCTTTAATAAATGTATGTGTGTGGAAGAATAACGAACTTAGAACAAACTTTATATGCGATGTGAACAGGATAAATTGGTTCCATTGTATTTATTTCTTCGCTGTCCTGAAATTCAAGATACCATGAAAGGAATGGATTTATAAACGTAGTGTGTGTTTTTCGCAAATAATGGTGAAATTTGTATCCAATTAGAATCTGACTGCAAGATAAGGACAAAAAACTTTAAAAAATTTTAGTTCGTTTTAGATTACACGAAAAAGGGGTCATTTTATTATGCAAAATTTCATGTCAAGGAATTTTTAACTACAGATCCGTGAGAAGATGTCAGAAGGTGCTCCCACGAGTTACTTGTGTGAAAGCAAATCAACTTCTATCTTTACTTTCTATTATCTCGAAACCCAAATGAAAATATCCACAAGAGAGTTTTCCACAGAATTCCAAAACACTGTTTCGAAATACGAACACCTAGGAGGGACCAGCAAACGGGTGTGAAACAGAGGCGCACACAAGGGGGGTGTCCTGGGGGTCCGGACCCCCAAAGGTCCAAAGCCCTTAAGTTTTTTTTCGATGGATGATAATCCTATATATATATAACGAAAAATTTAATCAAATACTTGTAATTAACAATTTATTTTATTAATTAATGCTAATTATTAATTTAATAATTTCTTATTGCTTTTTGTTGACAAAATCAGAAGAATCAATTGGTGTTGTCTTGAGATATGATACGAGTTAGAGAACTTTCGATCGTAGGACTACCCCCTAGAAAAAAATTTGTGTGCGCTACTGATGTGAAACACGGTGGCAACGATAGGCAGTGGGTGTTTGAGGGACAAAGTAAGAAGCAATTAAAAAAAAACGAATTAATAGCACGAAATAGAAGATCACAGTGGCGCATACAAGGAGGGGGGAGTCCTCCTAAAGCCCTTGATATTTTTCGATTGATTATAATCAAATGTACACAGTACGTAACATTTAATTAAATATTTGTTAATAATTAATTAATGCTAATTACATATTCAATAATTAATTTTTACTGTTTTTTGTTCCCAAAAATCGATAAAATCAAAAAAAAAATGTTGGGCGGCATATTGGAGCATGATACGAGAATGGTGAACTTTCTACCCTGGACCCCCCCCCCCCTTGAAAAATTCCTGTGTGCGCCACTGGTGAATCATTAACTCTTGTTTTTCCAGTGCTATAACAGGATAGTTCACAAAATTCATTGAGTTGCTAAATTGGAAAAAAACAACTCATAATACTCCCCCCCCTCCTTCCAGTTGGCGGGGTAGTTTGAAAAGTGGGTTTTATAACCAGTATTGCTCCCAGTCTTCGTCACATGACCTTGGTTCAAAATTAAAAGGTTCGTCGCCAATAGATGCATACCTCATATACATACATTATAGTGTCCACACTGCGAGCGATGAAATAAGATCAAATTACTCCCCCCCCCTCCCACTACACACACAGATATTGAACCTTTACTTGAGTGCCTGATCTCTGTTAAGATCTTAACCTCATTTCTTTTCCTTTGGGTGGTTAGCATTAGTTTTATAGTTTGCCCTTTTTGTGTTGGTGTGTAATTAAAATTTAATGATTGCCATGTGAAAAAATAGGCGAAAATGTCGGTTTCGACCGAGAAATTTTGTGAATGAAACGCCTGACCAATCGGGAGGCGAGTACTCGGTGTGTAGATAAAGTGGCGGGAAAGTTATCGGGGAGTAGATGACGTGTCGGAAGGTTGCAAATGGCGGGAGAGGAAAAACGAAACCTTAAGGGGTAGGAAAACGAGGTTTCATATTGGACGGGCTAGTCGGCTCCAAAATGTATGCCAACGGCACGCGGTGTTCCCAGGTGGTCACCCTCCAAGTACTGGCCGCGCCCGATGATGCTTAACTTCGGTGATCGACGACACATAGTGATAGCTCGGAATTCAAAAATCCCAAAACTCGAACTCTTTGAAATTAGAGAATTTTGCCTTGGAACCAAAATGGTGCTTTGTAGTACAACCAGTATAATCCAGCACGTAGTTCCCTCACCTAGAAGACTTAGAGCCACGATAGATTTAACACATATCCGCTTCTCTACACTGCAGGTCTTCAGTGGCAGTAAGCGACTCTACAATGCCGTCCTGGCTGCTGCGGCCACTCAGCTTATGTCAGAAACTCCCCCCGTTCTCAACTTATCTCTACTCATCAAAAGAAACTTCTGACGGATCTATCCGCGACTATATTAACACCTTGGAGACTCTTCTGGGGAAAAATATTTCAATTCAACCAACTTTCGCCGACCAAGAAAGTGTGGTTATGCAAATGAAGTATATTATATAAATTCTGTTTTCGCGAGTTTGTGAGATGGTACGTTGGAGTTGGCAAGCAGAAGTTATCAAAGAGTCTGCGAGTTAGTTTGTTAGTTGAAGATTGAAAGAGAGTGGAATTATTCAGAGGTCATGGAGTTGTCCAGGAAAACGGATTACACCAGTGGATCCAACGACATTGATCAAGCCTGATAAAGATCACCTGCAAGATTCCAGTGTAGAATCCGATGCATAAAAAGTACAGGTATCGAGAGCTTGATTAATTAGAAATTAGCTTATTAGTGTGCGACGTAGTTATATTTCAGCGTATTTAAGCTATCTTAGATTCAGTTGAGGGTCCGTAGTAATATCCCCGAGTAAAATCCCTTAAATCATTCCAGATTGGCCGTTAAATAATCCCTTGGGGAATTTGAAGAAGGAATTTGTGAGCTGCGCAAACGAGTTGCGCGGAAAATCAGAACTCTGTTAGATTAGTTAAGTGTCGTTCCGTTTTGTGATGTCGGGTGTATATGTTTAAATAATTGTTAAATTAAAGATCAATTTGGCCATAACTAATGTGCGATCATTGAAGAGGATGGAAAAACTTTACTCCCCGTGTTATAGAATCTCACCTCCGCGCTGTACCATTTAATCGCCTATCTTAATTAGATTGTTATTGTGTCTGATTCATATTTTGGCAACAATAAATTACTTGGATTGAAATCATGTCTGTGGATCATTCAGTTTCTTCCACACACCTAGCTGGGATTACAGATAGACAAGGGGTTTCAGAGTCAAGTGAGTGAGTGAATATTAACGTCCCACTGTTCAGCTACACGAGGGCTTTTGGGGACGGTCCGCGTAATTTTGAACCATGGTCAAGTGATGCGGACGACACCTGAGCTGTCCCCCCTCTCCTAACAACCACCACACCAACGGGAGGACGTTTGAGCTCTCGACAGATTTAACGTGCATCGCTCCCCTACACGGCGGGTCTTCAGTGGTACTAAGATCGAACTCATGACACGCTAGCCACGATCCGATGCCTAGACACTTGGCTTCCGTGGCCACGTTTCAGAGTCAAGCAGGAACTGACAGGTATTACAAACTTGCATACCAAGTTTCAAATCTGTACGTTAAAAATTTCTAATTTTTGAACTATTAATCTATAATGCCCCTTTAACTCCTCATAATCCGATTTAGGAGTCGTTTCCCACAAAACTTGCTCTTATTAGATAGATGTATCAACAATCCAAATTTCAAATTTATAGGTCTAATTTCAAAAACAGGATTCTTCGTCAATTAATGCCCTCGCAACTCCCTCCTTATCTTTGGGAATCGATTTTCACAAAACTTAGCGGATCTCTACTCATTAAGAGGAATGTCCCTGCCAAATTTCAAGACCGTTTAGGTCTACTAGTTCCAGAGATTTCGTGATTAGTGAATTAATCACTTTTATCCTATATATGTAACTTGAAAGTTTAAAAAAAACGTTACTTTTTTTTAAACGACCTCAGAGGCCGCCATTTTTGTCTCGTGTTTTAAAGTTAACATTTCATTCTTGATTTAGCTCTCGTGTTGGCATGAAAAAGAAAACATGCCACTTACAAAATGTTATTTTATTATCATTTTATCATTATTTTATTACTATCATTTTTCACTTCATTACACTGCAAAAAAATTATTATAATTTAGGTTTGAAGAAGAGTTTGAATAATTTTTCGTTAGACATAACCGTACAAAAAAGTCCAAATTTATTTCAAAAAAAATTTCAGTTAAATAAGATTTTAAAAATATGTCAAACGTGACGTCACAATTTGAAATTTGTTTGTTTTCACTTTATAAAAAAGAATGGAGGGCGGGACCACATACGTATATTGATATGCGCAAATTTTAAGCTGGAAAGAGCCTAAAGATCAGATATCAGTCTAATTATCAAAAAGAAAAACTGGCTTCAAAGAAACAGTGAATAAAAAAGAACAAAATTTATCCGTCTCCTGTTTCGGTACATCAAACAACCATCTCAGCTTATCCAAGCGTGCGAAAAAAATCTAAAAATAGTCCATATCGTCAGTTAAAGACAGTTACATCTTCAGAAACTCGAATTACTTACGAAAATTGGTTCTTTCTTTAGAAGATAATTTAAAAGAATTCAAAGAATCAAAAAAAGAGAACCGATTCACAAATTCGAACAAAGATTAGACGAATTTAAAATTAAAACGGGACAATGGAAGTCATTGTTGTCTAGGATTACACATAATTTTATTCGGGTGGATTAAAGCTCGCACAGATTCGAGCAACAACAATGGAAAGAAATAAAATGACGGGGGGGGGGGATATGAGTCACTGAACAATTCATAAGAGCGTTATAAGATTAATAATAGATTTATTATGTATCAATGTCCCAGATCATTATAAGCCTGAGCAATTTCTTAAATGTTTCTTCAGTTGAAAAAATCTCCGATGCACGCGTATCCGATGCTAAATATAAGTACAATTACATCTATCTATACTTAGAAAAATATACTCGTATAAGAAATGTACAAAAAGATTTTTAACATGTTTTAAAAACATTTTAAAATCAAATTGGAGACAACCAGATTCCGGCAATTGTTGCGCTGAAGGGGATTATGTAAATTGAAAACAAATAATGTAAGCAGTTTTTCCGATAAGGATTGATGAGACATGAATGCGTAATAGTCGCATAGATATAATGAAAGTTGTATGCCATTTCATCGTATTGGGTGAGTGAGTGAATATTAACGTCGCACCATTCAGCTACACGAGGGCTTTCGGCGACGGTCCGCGTAATTTTGAACCATTGTCAAGTGACGCGGACGACACCTGAGCTGGCACCTCCCCCCTCTCCTAACTACCACACCAACGGGAGGACGTTTGAGCTCTCGACAGATTTAACGTGCAGCGCTCCCCTACACGGTGAGTCTTCAGTGGTACTGATATCGAACTCATGACACGCTAGCCATGATCCGATGCCTAGACCTCTTGGCTACCGCGGCCACATAGTCGCATTTATAATGAGCTGGCATGGGTATAATGAAAATTGTACGTCATTTCATCGTATTGAGTGAATATTAACGTCGCACCATTCAGCTACACGAAGGTTTTCGGCGACGGACCGCGTAATTTTGAACCATGGTCAAGTGACGCGGACGACACCTGGGCTGGCACCCCATTTTCTAACTACCGCACCAACGGGAGGTATTGCTCCTCTACACGGCGGGTCTTCAGTGATACTGGGCTCGAACTCATGACACACTAGCCATGATCCGATATCTTGACCACTTGGTTACCTCGGCCACTTCATCGTATTGCATGTCGATGACTGGGTCAGTGTCTCCGAAGTGGTACAAGTACAGTAATACTTCGACTTACACGAATCAGGCGATTTTTAAATCTCGTCGATTCATTCCCCCCCCCCCCTATCACTGAAACCCAGAAAAAAATAGTTTCAGAGCCTGATGAAATTGGTAGTATGATTAAAGAAATTGTCTATCCTACCAGGGGGTAAATAAATTTAGAAGTGGATAGTGATGGCGTTCAAGAGTTGCTGGATTCCAACGACTTTTTTCCCTTAAGGGAAAAAAAAAGACGAGTTGAAAAGTCTGTATAAGTAGCAGGGGCGGTCTCAGAATTATTGAGGAATCTTTAAATCACTCAGCCATGTGTTGGAAGTCGAGGAAGGATGTTCAAAACCTTGGGGGTCTGCGATGTCAGGCTGATACTTAAAAGGGGGGGGGGCGATCGAAAGTTTAAGAACTGCTGTTTTATAATACTATTCATTTCTTTCAACGGCTTTATTGATTGATACGTGATGTTTCGAAGCAACATGTTGTAGCGATGGGCAACGCGAAAATTTGAGCCAAGGTCAAGCGACGAGAACGACGCATGAGCTGGCACCCCACTCTAAATTTCCACTCCACACCAACGTGTACTTCGAGTCTCGGCAGATTTAACGAGAATCAACCTTTCTACAAAGGGGAATCTTTTGGTAGCCCACCCACGAATTTGTGACCATGACCACTCGGTGACCGCAAGTCACCGAAACAAGTAGAAACATGTTGCCTCGACTGAGAAGACCAAATACACATTGGAACATGTCTCAGCATGCATGAAGCGATGAATTCTTCATGGGTGTGAGTCAGTAGCGCACACAAAAAAATTTCGGGGGGGGGGGGAGATCCACGGTCGAAAGTCCCCCAACTCGTATTATACCTCAAGACACCAATTGATTCTTCTGATTTTGTCGATTTTGTTAACAAAAAAACAGTAAAAATAAATTATTGAATGAATAATTAGCATTAATTAATAAAATGAATTGTTAATTGCATTGTGTTTACGTTATATATATATATATTTAAATATATTTAAAATACCTCACACAAACATAACCAATCAAATATTCAAATCATATTAAACCTAGAGTACAACATCACATTTCAAAAATTCAAGGGCGAATAAAAATAATGAAGATCAACGTTTTCAAGCGAAATTAAAATTGTATAAGATAAAAATTATAAAATATCCAAGTGCAACCTCGGACTTAGGACCGATAAGTGCGGTTAAACTAGTTTGATGGCGCCAACCTTCCCCCTATTGCAATTTGGTAAACTAATCTGAAAATATCCAAATTCACAAAAATTTTAAATTTAAAAAAACTTTTCTTTTAAAAATTTAAAATTAAAAAAATATTTCTCTTTTCAATACCTAAAAAAATTAAACTATTCGCCATTGCATTCTGAAAGATATAACATAAAAATGTTAAAATGCAAAAACACCTTAGTGCATAATAAAACCATAAAAAAATCAAAGAATATGCACCGATCCTTGAAATGATTGTATAGATTGAAAAAACTTTAAAAGTTTGAAAATTTAAAAACAAGAGTGTAGTATATTCAAAAATTAAATACTTATCAAAACAGATAACATAAATCATCAAAAAAAAAACACCCCAAATCATCCTATTAATAAATTAAATCGATGAACGGTATTCCAATTTCTCAACAATTTTTCATTTCTCCCTACATCAATCACAACTCCCTACATTATTCATCACTCCCACTAATGCCACGCTATAACCCAAAAGATCAATATTCTTACTTTCGTATATATATATATATATATATAGGATTATCATCGAACGAAAAAAACAAGGGTTTTGGGAGGTGTCCGGACCCCCAGGACACCCCCTTGTGTGCGCCACTGGTTTGAGTACATTGGCGTAACGGAGAGTATTAGGGGGCCCCTACAAAGTCAGGTCTTAGGCCCCAAGCCAGATGTTACGAAGAATACATACTTGGCCCCTAAAATCCTGCCCCCCCCCCCTTTCTACGTTCCTGCCTATAAGCTACGCCCTTGTGTAAGTTTATTGAAGTACATGAGGGGTATTGGCGACGGACCTCGTAATTTTGAACCTCGCTCAAATGTCCAGGACGACACCTGCAGTGTGTGTGCGTGTGCAAGGGCATGTATGTGTGGCATCCCCTCCCCGAACTATCTCATCTATAAACATTTAAGTTTAACTTACATTAGAAGTTAAACTTAAACTTAAAAACTCATACATAATTCCATCAGTAGAAAGGAAGGAAAAAAAAAAATCACAAAACACACACATGTTTGTTTTTTCTTTAACTCAAGTGTTCAAAAAAAAAAAGTCGTTACGAACGTCATCCGATTCCCAGGAAGAATTCGACTTTATCTGTTCGGGATTTCTAAAGGCTTATTACGTCTCTCATTTCGAATTCCAAACATATTTCGCGGTACTTTTCAATCAGAGTTCCGCAAAACATGGTTCCCCAACCTGATTGATGAATCGATCCGCTTCATCATGCATATCATCTCAATCATCATCGAAAGAGAAATGTCATTCTCCAATGAGCTATGAAAAGTTACAGATCAGTCGCACCCTGATCTTGAAAGCAAACGATTTCCTTGTTTTTATACATACAGTTGCTCCAAAAAGCGAATAAAAAACAAGTAAGAGAACGTGTTTTTTTAGTTTTAATCTTTGACTTAGATCTATACGGGTTACTTACTACATGCATATGCTTGATATACTTAAACTTGCAGTAAAAATTTGTTACACAAAAGAAACAAAGGCAAAGAAACTGAATCAAAAAAGTTTGCGTACACTTAGTATGGCTATTTTCTTAAAACTTAGTAGGGTACCTTTTGCATTTAATTACAGCCAGCAATCTTTATGCGTTGAATGGACAAGCTCTTCAGAGTCCGATGGAGTAATTTTTGCCTATTCTTTCACAATTTGCATATTAAAAATTTTTTAGTGTTATATATCGTCGGCCTAGTTATCAGAATGCATAACTCCTAAATAAACATTACAGGAGCCAGTAAAAACTTTATTTTCACTATACACGAGAATTATTTCAATGCAATTATGAATTAGAGATATTTTTGTAGGGCATAAGTAATCCAATGAATAGGCTTCAAAATAATCCACTAGATGGCATTAAAAGTCTTATTTACGATTTGTGGAGTAACGCATTCTGATATATATATTGCCGACGATATATATTTTAAATTTTTCTCCATGTTTAGATTTATTTCCATTGGATTAAGGCAGCGTTTCGGCAAATCGCGGCAAGCGAGCCGCATGTGGCTCTTTGCATAGATGTGGTTGTGGCTTTTTGGACCTCTTCTTAAAATTGTTTCTCTTTTTCCTTTTTAATTATCTATTGGAAAAAAATGTACCTCTATTTTCCCGCATATTTAAAAATTGAAGGGGACTGCACCTTAAAAATGACCTAAACATTTTTTTCCCCGTATTTTATTTAGTTATATTCTTTGCGTTATTATCTTTCGATAAACATATCACTTTTGTATGCCTGAAAATTAGAAGTTGGTGAAATTTCAATTGAAAAATGTAATCAAATAAATTAGGGAATTCGACCACGCCCCCTTTTTAGATAATAAAAAAAAGCTTTTTGATAAAGAAAAGCTATTTTAAAAAGTGAAAAGATAACTAAAAAAAGGTAGGTGTTGCAAATAAAGCAGTATATTTTTGCAGTCTTGCATTAATGTAATTTTATTTTATTTTGAGATGTGTGCATGAAAACTTTTTTAATTAAGTCATTTTGCATTTATAATTTTATAATTTCAGTTCACACATTCATCATATGTTTTTCATAAAAATATAATATTATGTGAAGCAAAATACTTTAAAATTTCTGTTTTGACATTTTCCTTGAGTTTTCTTATGCTCACTAAAAAAGGAAAATTTATAAAATAAAGGGGTTGAAATAATATGAACGTCTTATTAACGTCGTTCGAGCGTTACTTAAGCATTCGAATTATCAAGAAGGTAAGAAAAAACTCTCAAAATACACAAAGTGAATTTTTTTTTCTAACGCATTTAAATTTTTAACTATGTAATAAAACAACGACTGTGCCTATGTATAAAATTTTTTTAACGTATTTTTAAATGACATATTATACATTGTAAATACTATACAGAAGTTAAAATCCTCTATTAAAAGAATACATTCAATACATTTATACACAATCCTACGCATCTCTTCTACACAATAACGGACCATCCTTTCTGGACACATGAGTAGCAAGGCCACGTGTTAAACGAACGATATGGACGGCTGACAACAGGTGCGGTATGTATTGTCCACTAAAAGGAATGAAAATGAAAGTGTCTTTTTGCCTGAGGAATCAGAAAACATTAAGAAGGTCAGAAGACAGATGGTCATCAAAGGGGCTACGTTACAGGGGAGACACGCAGAGACAACTCAACGCAAAACTTGTAAGCTCCAACCTGTTTGCTACAGAACTGTAAATGATAGTGTTAGAATTGTCACGAGTTTTATAAGATAACATCGAATTATAGGGTGTTGTAGTCTGGCCAGATTTTACTTCGAAATATTGAGAGCACCAAAACGTATTGTTTTAGTTCAAAATATCAAGAGTTTTTCTAGGGACTGGGCATATGTTTCAAATTATCGAGAGGTTCGTATTAACGAAGGTTTGAATTATCGAGAGTCAACTGTATTTACATTTAGATACAAGTTATTCAAAGCATTGAGCATTTCAATACTGCATAATATTTTTTGGTGATACACACAACGTCTCTCTCTGAGTGTTTCAAGCAAACTGGTCTCTCTTGGGGTGGGGCGGTCTCTTCTTACACCTCGAATTTCCCTCGAGGTTCAGCTCGCAGATGGAATCTAGCTGTTGTTTTTCTCATGGCCATCGATTGTCGATGTGGTGTCAGATGAAAAAATCCTGCAGTATTTTAGAGGTGCGCGTGTGGATATGAGCGGCGAAAAATGTTATGTGCATAGGAAAGCCGATCTTGCAAGAGTGATGCGAAAAAGCATTACACCGTCAAGAATTGGCGATCATGACCACACGGCTAGGGTCTGATCTAGTTACAAAATGCACCAAAATCAACACAAGAGAATGTTAAGTTCCATTACAGAGAACAAATGCCATGTTCTTGCGCGGGACACTCCAGTGTTGATTCAGGACTAACACTAACTTGAATTTGATAGTCTACGAAACTAACGACCTTATCCATCATGGCTTTATATAGCTTTTATTTTGATGCAGCCTAATGATCTTAAGGATGACCATTATATGCTACAACATGCAATCATCTAAGACACCAACACACGTTCTCTATCACATTACGTTCAAAACACAAGACGAAAAAATCGCATTTCCATAGGTTGGTTCAGTTCGCCAAAGAAAACCCATCAAAAAGTAACTGGAAGAGTCAACACACACACGGGGGGGGGGGGAATCAAACGGTTCAACAATCTTCATGAGATTATCAAACAGAAGCACCACCAAACACATTAAAAACGGCCACAGTGGTTAATGTAAAAGTGGCAGAATAAATATTAAATAAAAAAAATAATTCAATATAGAGAACCTCTATGGGGATTTTTAAAACAAGTGACCTTCAACGGCTACTTGTTTCTTTCAATTCCTCCAGTGTTTCTTTTTTGTTCTGCCACTAATAATTCTCGAAACGGATCATTAAACCTCTTGGGGTGAAGTCTCAACAATAATTGAGTTCTTGTTGTCACTGGAGGGGGAGGGAAGAGAGAGAGAATGAATCAAAATCTAAGAAATAATGACTTGGGATGTGAACGGATTGGAACTGTATGGACGAGCAAATTGGAAACACACACAGGATGTTCCATTTCTTTTAATGGCATGTTCCATATTTCGAAGGTAATTTTCAAGGTCCTCTCTAAAACCAGGGTACTTGGGAACGAAACAAATTGAGCGGAGAATAATATTGGAAAAAAAATTTTTTTTACGTGTATTCCATACAGATTGTTTAAGACTTAGCTATACCCCAACTACCCTAAAATTGTGAATTTTGCCAAAAATTGACACTTTTTTATAATTTTATTTTATACGCCATCTTATTAACTTTACAAAAATATCAAGTTTATTATTTTCCGTTAACTAGAACAAAAATAAGTGTTTTACTATAAGCAGATGCCGTTACTTTAAACAAGATGTCGTACTTCAAAACGCATTTTACTCGAAATGTGTTTTTTTTTTTTTTGGAAATTCGCAAACGGGGTCAACGATTGCTAAAAAAGTTTTGAAAATAATTAAATTGAATTTTTTGTGTATATTCTGTATAATAGTGGAATTGTTTTAATTCTCAGATTTATCTATCACTGTTTTATTACAAAATTTACAGTCCGTTTTGTTAATGTAATCACTGTTTTTTTTAAGCAATTTCATATATTAACTAGATAAAGTGCTCCAGTTTTTTGTAAAAATTAAAATATCTCTTATCCTGAAGGTCATTTCAAAAACGAATAACATAGCAACACAGCAAAAAAGAAAAATTGAAAATTTGTTTATAAACCTTTGGTGCAGAATGGACCGCGTTTATGTAATTTTTTGTCAATTTTTACCCATTTTTCCCCATTTTAGTAAGAATAATTTCCTTTTCTCTTCTTAATTTTAGCGTATTTTTCTTAAAATGTACTAAAAAAATCTAAAAACCACAAAAAAATCTCCATATCTCCATTTTTGAAAAAAAAAGTTGTCGCAAGTAGTCGGATACCTTAAACACAAAAAATCTAGACAAATTTACAATTCTTTTATTATCTACCTACTAAAAAAACCTAGGAATTAGAATATTTTTTCATAGAATTTAAAATCAGAGTGAGTGAGCGCTTATTAACGTCGTAATATAAATCAAAACGAGGGCTATTGGTGACTGACCTCGTAATTATTTAACAATGTTATGCTTATTCACTTAAACCAGGAATGGCAAACACCTTGCACGCGCGCCACAGTGTAATTGTAACAGTGACAGGCGGAGACTTACTGAAAAATTAAAGAAAATAGAAAATGTAATAGTAAAGAACACTTTTTTTATAGCTTTAATGAAATGTGGTTGTGTCAATTGAAAAAAAACACTCAAAATTTGAATCAACATGCTAGTGAATAAGTGTTTTCTATTATGAACATAAAATCAAAATTTTACTCAAAACTAATATGCACCCAAAACAACCTAATTTTGTTAATATCTTCAATAGCTAATCCAAATGTAGATGACCTGGTAAACAAAACTATAAATTCAAAAGCCACGTTGAGTAAGTACTGTCTGTTTAATAATTATTTAAAATTAAATGCTTCAAGTTTGCCAGTTTTTGGGAACAAAAAATAACAATGGAAATTAAATTACTGAATAAATATATAATATATATATAAACAGCATTATTTAATAGAATACATTAAAAATAAATACAGTCTACTCTCGAGATAATTCAAACCTTTGATAATACGAACCTCTCGCTAATTCGAAGTATATGCTCAGTCCCTAGAAAAACTCTTGAAATTTCGAACTAAAACAATGTTTTAGTACACTCGATAAATCGAAGTAAAATTTGTGGCTGGCCAGACTACAAAACACGCAATTATTCGAAGTTATCTTATAAAACTCTCGACAATTCGAGCACTCACTGTCATGTGTAGTCCTGTAGCAATCAGGTTGGAGCTTACATGTTTGCGTTGTATTGTCACTGCATGTCTCCCCTGTAACGTAGCCCCTTTGATGATCATCTGTCTACCATCCTTTCTTTGTGTTTCCCTGCTCCCCAAGCAAAAATGCACTTTTATTGCTTTCCTTCTTCCAGGGACAATATACCGACTGCACTTGTCAACCATCCATATATTTCATTTAACACATGGCCTTGCTACGCATGTGTTCAGAAAGGATGGTCCACTATTGTGAAGAAGAGATGCGTAGGATTGTGTATGAATGTATTGAATGTATTCTTTTAATATAGAACTTTTAACTTCTGTATACTATTTATATTGTATAATATATACTTTTAAAAAAATATTTTAAAATAATTTTATAGATATGTAGAATTGCTGTTTTATTACATAGTTTCAAATTTAAATGTGTTAGAGAAAAAAATTCTCTTAGTATTTTGGGAGTTTTTTATACCCTCTTGATAATTCGAAGTTTTTAGTTGGTCACTCCAACTTCGAATTATCGAGAGTCGACTGTAATTAAATTTTACGTAATATATAAATAGGATTATAATTAATCCAAAAAAATCAAGGGCTATGGGGGAGTCACACTCGTGGACCCCCCCCCCTCCCCACCCTTCTGCGCCCCATTAAAAGTAATGTTACAATCTATGACGTAATACGCGACTTGAATTTGAACATTTTGTTGTAAAGATCTTGTTTTTGATGGTCGTTGCACAATTGAAGAGGAAACATCTTGTAAATTAAAAGTTTACTTTTATTTAGTTAAGTAGAAAACCCAACACTAACATAAAACAAACAGGACAACACAAAGCAAGACAATGACACGCCCGGTTTACCAGGACGTTAAAAAAATCAGCCTTTCCTCGCTTTAGAGTTCTCGTCTCTTAAAAGTCATAACTAACCGGAAGCTATTAAAATCACGTGATTTTCGGAAAACGCGTTTTTGATTAGTCCAGATACGCGGGAGATGCAAGATTGCATCAATCGGATTTCAAAATGCTGAAGTTTTAGGGGAATAAGGTTATGGTTATAGTCCCCGTTTTAGACGGGTAAACTTAATATTAATTACCTCGTGAAGTCTTTGAGGGCTCAAGACCATTGTGAATTAAAATTACTGGAGCAAAAATTTAAGTGAATTATTACAAATGTATTGAAGAAGCAACGAACTCATGCAAAAAAAAATTCCAACAAAACCTGTACTTTGCTGTTGTTTAATAGCAATGGCGACTATTAAATAAAAGAAATACAATCAATTTAATTATTATTTACAAGTCTGCATTCTACAAAATGAATATAAATAAAGATGTATTAAATTTGTAAATGAAATAAATGGTCAATAAGCAAATAAGGTCAGCAAACGTCGAATTAATTGTACAATAATGTATTCAATATTCTTTTGTATATTGCTTTAAAATGGCAACACAACCGAGAAGGTAGAAAACAATCACGTGACTAAAATATTTTAATGAAGTTGAGACAAATATTATTCAATTCGTTGCAAACTATGGCCGCTAAAGCCAAATGAGTTAATAAACAAACAGAAATGTAATAAATTTATAGAACATACAATTTGTAAAATAATTAATTTTTAAAATGAATTTCATAATTTTATATTTATGCATCTGTAATGTTAGGAATTTGTGTTTTATATAAACTTACTATATTTATACTTGTAAATCTGGAAGAAATTTTTTTGTAACTTTCTTCAATTTACAGACTGGCAACAGTCCGTATTTTGACATCAGACTAGTTGCAACGTTTTGATGTTGGCGGAGCTAAGCCTAATGGAATAAAAAGTTCTTCGAATTATTTGCAGCAAATTTCTGTACTTTAACGTTATAGAACCAAACGTTCCATAAAGTAATTCATTCTATTATCAAGAGAGTAAGATTTGAGTGAAGCAGCATTCACGTTTTTCCAGTACTAGAAACGTCAGAAGATGAATTGAGACACTACTTTAAAAAGATGTCTACATGTGTGTCTGATACACCTGACAAAATGATACCTGACACAAAAAAGAAACAAAAATCACTTTGCGTGAGTGAATGAAGATGACACGTTTACCTTGGTGCAAGGTGACACCCAGCCCATGATGAGTAAGCTAATGGATATAGGCAAAAAGAAAACGTTTTACAACAAATCTCGTGAATGAAAAGTTGTTTTAATGCTTATTCGAATTGGTGAATTAATTGTTAAAAAGTACAGATACAAAAAAATGACTACTTTTAATGATGTCTTTTTACCAATTTTTAAAAAAATAAACATAAAAAATACACATTTTTAGAAATAAACGTTTGATTATAATGCATATTCCTTCTTATTCTAATGTATCCGTTACATTCAGACATAGATTTCATCTAAATTAATGTCACACTCCGAAGCAAGACGAAGGTTTTGACCTCATACTTTAGAACCACAGTCAAGTGACGAGGTGACACTTAAAAAAATTGGCACCCCCTCTCCTAACTTTCACACTCCTAGAAAGTCAAAATGCGATATTAAAAAAAAAATTGTGTGGTTTATATATTTTACAATTTATTTAAACACTAACCACTAATTATATTGAAATAATTAACACTTACGCTGTTTTGAATATATTTTGCTATAATCTCACAGTCTGCAAGCATATTATAAAAAAAAGGATATTTTATACAAAAGACTTAATTGATTGAGCGAGTGAGTGAATATTAAAGTAGCACAGTTCAGCTACACGAGGGGTTTTGGCGACGGACCTCGTCATTTTGAACTATGGTCAAGTGATAAAGACGACAATAAAAGCACCCCCTCTCCTAACTACCACACCACACCAACAGGAGGACTTTTGAGCTCTTGACAGATTTAATGTGCATCGCTCCTTTATACGGCGGGTCCTTCAGGCCGGCAACAGGCTCGAACTTATGACACGCCGGCCACGAGTCCATAACCTTGGCCACCTTGGCTTGGTAACCTTGGCCACTAGGCTACCGCGGCCACACACTTAAGCTGGAACCCAACTCGATAAAGTTAAGAGAAGACAAGCGAAGATAAGTAGTTAAGAGAAGACAAGCGTTTATTACAGAAGTGAATTTTTCAATGTTGATTTTTTAAGATGGAACAAAGATAGAATAAAATTTTACGCGAAACTTGGTAAAATTGCTCAGGAAACATGCCAACTCAAACTAAGTTTGCGGTGACTGTTGTGTGGCATAAACTTTTTTTGGATGGAAGAGATACGGTAGAAGATGATCAGAGCGTAGTGGAAGACCAATTTCAACTAGAATACCTAAAATTATTGAGAAAGTATGAAATTTCGAGGCAAACAATCACTGTGCGACATTAACAATGATTGCAGACATTTTAAACATCAACAAAGGAACAATTCGAACCACCCAGCAAGAAGATTTAGGCAAAACAAAAGCTTGTAAATTTCTTCCTCACTTTTTACCCTGAACAAAAAGCAATGTGAAGTGCACATTGCAGAGACATTTCAGCCGATGAAAACGATCCAAACTTCTTGAAGTCCATTGCTATAGGTGATGAAACTTTGTTTCCAATATGACACTGAAACAAAGCGACAAAGTGAGGAATGGAAGTCAGAAAATTCATCGCAAGCGTTAAAAGCAAGACAAATTCTATCCAAAATCAAAATAATGCTTATTACATTCTTCTATTGTAGAGGTATTATCCACAAATTTGTTCAAACAATCACGCGGGCCAGTACTACTTAGCTGTTTTAAAGCGTTTCATGTGGACAGAATTCGTCGCATTCTTCCAGAATATCGGACTGAAAGCAGTTGGTGTTTTTGTTACACGACAATGCACCCAGTCACACCTCCCTTGTTGTTCGTCAATTTTTGGCAAAAAATAATGTCTTTGTTTTGAACCATGCACCATTATTCACCAAATTTAGCACCCTGTGACTACTCCTTATTCCCAAAACTTAAAATGAAAAAGTGTTATTTTGAGGATATTCCGACCTTACAAGTAGCTTCGACGCATGCTTTGCATGCCATTCCACATAATGATTTACAACAGGCGTTCGCTTCCTTAAAAAATCGCTGTAACAAGTTCATTGAAGCCAGAGGGTCCCATTTTGAATAGAAAAACCCAAACAGAAATTAATTTCTTCTTTCATTTCTTTTTACGGACACAGTTTTAAAAGTTATTTGCCGCGCTGTGTATTACATTTTCGCAATTCCGAATTTTTAGGAGAATATATCCGTGGAAACATGACGATTAAAATTATTCGGATCATGATATTCGTAATTCGAATCATGAGTCGATAACGACACATGGCCCATTCCCCTAGCCGATGCCCTGGGCCTATTTGACTCATGCCTGAAAACGTCCCTGGACAAAAACAGTGATAGATACATTGCTAGCCAATAGTTTGCTGCCAAACACTGTCTACTGCTACCGTATCTACACTCAAGAGCCAAAAACATTATGACCACCCCTACATTTTGCAATGAACTCGCCTGGATGACGTGGAAGGCACTTGATCAGGTGGAAGTGGTATTTAACTGCTGCTGGCGAGTCTGAAGAATCATTCTTTCACTTACTTCTGTGTGTGATGGGAAAGGCTGCGGATCTAAGCGACTTTGATAGAGAGCAGATTGTAATGGCTCGAAACAAGTATTTCCGAAACTGCACGACTCGTGGGTTGTTCGCTCAATGTACAGTAGGTCATACACAGGCAGGTGGTGGCGGTATTATGCTTTGGGGGACGTTCTCTTGGGCGTCTCAGGGACCCGTGGTTGTGATAGAGCAGACCATGAATGCTACAGGGTATATGAACATCATTGCGGACCAGTTGTACCCTTACATGGCCTCTGTTTTTCCAGCTGGAAATGGAATGTTCCAACAGGACAACGTCCCGTGTCACAAGGTTAAAATTGTGTTGGAGTGGTTCCAGGAACATGATGCTGAATTCCAGTTAATGTCCTGGCCACCTAACTCACCGGATCTCAATCCGATAGAATACATTTGGGATGTCATGGGACGGCAGCTCAGAGTTCAAAGACCACCAATTCGCAATATCTCGAATTTGCGTGACCGTAGCTTAAACAAATGGTACAATCTGTCTCCGGCGTTAATGAGTGAGTGAGTGATTGTAGGCGCAAGATCCGTCTCCGGCCATCTAACCAAGGACTTGTGGCATCCATGCCAAGGCGGATTGAAGCTGTGTTGCGCGCCAAAGGTGGGCCAACTCGTTAATAACAGGTGGTCATAATCACATGCTATCAGGGTGTGTATTGGTTCAACTTTCAGTTCTTCCGGCCATTATTGCTCTTTCCAAAATATAACAAAAAAAAATGTCTGGACCTCCGCTATCTTTTTCTTCCCCTTTCTCGAACTCCCATTCAGGAGGGGTTTCCTCGCTTCTCTTATTACTCTTTTCATGTCTTTCCTGTCTCATTAGTTAGACAGTGTGTGTGTGTTTTTTTTTTTTTTTGTATTTGCAATGTTATACAAAATTGTAAAGCTTTCCATCTGTATTCCCCCCCCTTTTCTCAAGAATTTTGTGGGGAGGGTCCCTCCTTCGGGACCACTTTGTACACTTTTTTGTTTTCTTTAATAAAGTTACATCTCGGAGGGTCGATTCACAGCTCGAAACCCCTTGGGTGGGCTTGATTCTCCCGAGTAAGTAAAGTAAAGTAAAGGTGGTCATAATGTTTTGGCTCTTGAGTGTAAAGAACTTGTTTAAACAATCCCTTATGGCATCAAAGATCTAATTTCCCAAACGTAATGAGAAGTCATTGAATCTCTGGATTTATCAAACAGCCAGATCTTTCTCAAACACCACAAAAATGACACTTGGTATTCAATAAAAAAAGTGCGATTTTTATCTCCAAAATTGGTATTCGGTCTTTGGGCTATTAAGAAAACGTTCTCTAATAAAATTCTTGTAGCTTTATGTTCTTCCATGTTTCGTTTCTCTTGATATAAACAAACACACGTGTAATTATTTTCTTTAAAAAAAATTAATTTAGAAACAGGTTTAATGGTTTTCTTCTCGATTCTGAAAGGTATCGTAAACCTTATCTTCTCGGGTAATCTATAAGTGAGTGAATGCTCTTATTTAATCAGTTACAAGGATTCTAATTTCTGGACTTTTTTTTTTTTCACATAAGTATGGTTTCAGTTGCTTGTGTGTAAAAGATCTCATCTTTGAATATACCATAAAACTTAATTTATATGAAATTTCAAAAAAAACACCCTCCACGAGTAATTATATTGCTATTAACCAAACTAAACATTTGTCAAATATGATACAGTTTGCCAATATAAGTCTAATAAAATAACCCAGAGATAGAATCAGAGACAAAAAAAATCGTTCGAAACACTTAAATAATATGAGCTTATCGCTCGTTCACCCCAGGAAGAAATTTTGTTACAAAGAAACAATACTAATTGTTTACAGAGAAACTCTTACCAAATAAATTCTACAAGACATTAATTTGTTATAAATATAATATTATTTACAGAGTGTTCCAATAAAATGTATACACTCGTTGAATGACAACTAACACTAACAATTATTGTGATATTGAAAGTTTAAAAAAAATCAAAATGGTGAACTAAGACAGGAGCCAGTCATTTAACGAGTGTTCAAATTGTCGGCCATTGTGGCACAGACACAGTTGATAACGCTGACAGATGGAATGCAAAACGTTCCTAACCGTTCCAAATTGCTATTTAAGGATACCCAATCATAACATTCAAGACCTTCTTTGAGAACGTAGATAAATCTAGGAATTAAACTTTTCCAATGGGGTCGTTTCAGAATGCAATGGACGCTCAATTTTAGAATCCTTGTCTCACGAGCCGCTTGCCGAACTAGGGCGGCGGTTCTTAAACTTTTGGTCACCTAGGACCCCTTTTATACATCGGCCTGACATCGCGAACCCCCAAGATTTCGGATACTCCGACCTGGCTCCCAACACATGGCTAAATAATTCCTCAATAATCCTAAGCTTGCCTTTACTACTTATATAGACTTTCTTGTGCAATTTCCCCCCCCCCTTTAATGTGAAGTTTAAAATCTTCCTTATGCAATGACGTATTATTGAAATTATGATGAAAAAATGCGATATTGAAGTAATTTAATAGATACAATATTTAATAGATGTAGTACAACAGTATTTTCGGATGAAGAAAGACTCTTTGCGGGGATGATGATTAAGAATCGAATGATGAAAAGTGTATAATAGCCCCCCCCCAAGTATAATTCTTCTACTAAAATATATACAGATAATTAAGAAGAGGAAGCAATAATCGTAATTGATAAAATGACCATAACATATCCAATGGCTAGAAAATCTAATCGTTAGCCTATGACAATATTTTTTATGTTGGTGAACGTTGCGACAATAAATGCTCAAATTATTTCGTTAAATAGTCAGAAACCACCCATTTAAACATCGTACCAGACGCTGGTCTCTGAAGTGGTTTGGATTTCCGATTAACAGAAAAAAAGGGGGAAACCAGCAAGCAATGCTTCTACGAAATTTTAAAAAATAAATTAAGACCCAGTGAAAACATCACACTCACTAGCAACGAAGACTAAGCGAGTGTATAAACAATGTACTGAATGCCCTAATAAAAAGAACAGAAAAACTAAATTTTCTTGTGGAAAAGGGTAATAAACAAATTATATGTCCTACTTTTCTTCCTTTTTCACCTTTGTATGAAAATTTTAGGGTAAAAACAGAATGTAAACACCCTTGGGTATGAGATACCCTGCGCGTGAAGTGCCGGGTAAAAAAAAGCCTGAATCGTGTCAATAAAAAACAACCGCTAGTATTCCTCAATTTTGCATGAAGATTTTAAATATAATTATTTTCTCGTGAAATTTAATTTTTAGAGGTTAATCTTTTTTTTTTTAAATTTTTTATTTGAAGTTATCATTTTTGATACTCGGTGAATAACGCTCACCCGTAAATTTTGATCTCATTTTTTGTGTTAAGAAAGAGTGTTATACGCCGGATTTTATGGTAACTTCTAACTACTTTAGTTTCTTTAAAATATTCATTACACACAAATTTATCAAATCAAAACCCACAGAAATCACACAAAGTTACTCATTTGCATCTTCACATTGGTAGGAAAATTACACAGTTGTCTCTCTCATCGTAGATGTAGAGGCACATTCGACATCCAATCTGAACACCCGATCGCATAACATGGCGGAAATGACAGAAATGCGGAAGTAATTCAATTTTAATGGCCGATCCCAAGTCATATTTCATCCTATCCGCTGTGATTTGATCAATTAATTCCACGGGAGATTTTTTTACTCTAATGCTACTCATCAGTATACGTCAATTAACAGTAAGCTGTTTGAAAAACTTGTGGGGTAAATATCTACCCCAAATGGAGTTCCGATATTTTCCTGTTCGTTACAACCTTTGAAATTACGTTAGAAACTTAAACAATAAGCTTTCCAGGAGAATTTCTAGATGTGCCTCAATATTAACTATGAAACAAACTAGTGTTTAACTCAAGAACACAAGGTTTTAATTTCAAAAGTCTACTCTAACTACAAATAGTGACTAAATTGTATAGTACGGATATTAAATATATTTTTTTAAAAATTGGGGGGGGGGGGGGTCAAGTAATTTAAGGTATCCGACTACGTACGGAACCGCGATTTTACAAAAGCGCACAAATGAATACTTTTTTTAATATTTAGTGACACTTAGATTAGAACACACGAAGAAAATTGTCTTAAGACTATTTTTATAATAAAAATTATTTAAATGCAACATTTTTGCAAAAAAATGAACAGATAATTACCTATTTTCTAAACATTATCCTTTAACAGAAAATGCTTCCATAATTATTTTGCCTATATATAGCGCAGACCTGTATACAAAGTCAGAACTAGTATCTTCAAGGTTCTTTCCCCTTGAAGGGGACATGGTACGATTTACGTAAAAATTTTTAATTTAAGGATTTTCAAAATTTTTTTGGTTGTTTCCTATGTGTATAGACTATGTAAAACAGATTTTGTGCTCAAAAATTCAAAAACAGCTAGCCACTTAACTTTTTAGGGAAAAAACTTAAAATTTGTGATTTTAAAATGCTAATCCTCCTACAAAATTTACATATACGCATGAAATTTGATTTACAATTACATCAAACTATGTATAACAAAAATTGATATGGGTTTTGCAATAATATTATTGGTATTCGCACAATACTTCTTTTGAAGAATGCTTATTAAAAATTCATTAAAAAATTTATAAATTCTTTCAATTATTTAAAAAAAAGTAATACTTTGATTCAAAAATTTATACCAACTTTTGTTACATGTACTTTTAGCAATAGGTAAAAAAAATTCAAAGCATTAGGCACAATAGAAAAAAAAAGCCTTAGCATTTTAAATGAAAACAAACTCGTTATTTTATCTTTCTGAGATAAGTTTTAAGTTTTGATTTGCCATAAGGATGTGAATAAAAACGAACATAAAAGCTATCATAATTTTGCGTTTTTTAAGTTTAGAGTTTCCAAATTTTGTGAGGTTATAGAAAAATATATAAAGAATAATTTAGACTAAAAAAATTATATTTGATTTTTTGACCGATTTTTGTCAAATGAATCGTACTGTTTCCACTTAAAAGTTCATGTCAGCAAACTTGCATCTACATTTACTTGTTGATCTTCATGCAAGAAAAACTTAAGCTCACAGAAGCTCACAAACGCTGAAGAAAGCTCGCAAATATATATTGACCCAAATATAGAAAACACTCAATCGATTTGCTTTTTTTATTGTCTTGGTGGACCTTAAAAAAACCTTTGAAGTCCGCTCATTGCCCACCCCTGGCTTGTAACGCAATTGATAAGCATATTGATACCAGAAAGAGATGACAAATTCAACACTTGAGTCGCCATTTTTTTTTTTTCACTATCTGCACCAAACCAAAACATTTTAATGTGCGTCTCCTATCAGTTATCTTACTCAATCTCAAATTAAATTTTCTTTTTAAAAAAAAGCTTAATCTAAAAAAACGTGAAAATTTTTACTTTAAAATTTATTTTTTAGTAAAACTAAAGATAATTTAAAAGTGAGCATTATTTAAAAATTAATTTAAAACCTAAATGCAGCACAAAGTTATAAACGTTCCGGTTTAACCTGGTTCAAGGATTCGTTTAAAACACACCATTAGTGCACCAATAAATTTCAGACTACCGTGACAAGGTCGAAACTTGAACTGGCTTCGATATCCACACCCCATATTTAAAGTGTATATGTATATTAATATTCTATCACTAAACATATCTATTTTTAAATTGGAATTTTTTTCAAAACGTCTTAATTTTAAAGCTCAAGCTGTGAAGAAATGTAACGAGCACTTGAAATACTACTTTCTTATTCTTTCAGTTTAAGCATTTTTTTTCATTATGGAATATTTATATACATAGTGAATCGCTATCAGACCGACAAATTAGCAGGGGGTACAGAGACATTTTGGAATCGTATAAGAATGTAGGGTCTTAAATGCCGTAGTTGCCAGCTATGGTGAAAAGAAGCAGAGAAAAAGAACAGAAACATCAATACATTAATGAGACAAAAAACATTTTATTGAGAGGTTGTACTACAACAAATTACTTAATACGAAAGTGTATTAACTTCTAAGTTCACATAAAGAGTTTGGTGCAGGAGACGCCTGTTCCTTCAGTTGAAGGAAACGTTCGAATATCTGTAGCTGCCGAGAGGGTATGTGGCATGTCAGGAATCTTTCAGAACGTAAGGAATTCCATGCAGCGTCACTGCCAGGCCTACCAAACAACTACTGACCGCAATTTCGAGCACCCATGCTGCTTTACAACCTTTCAATAAAATGTTTTCTGTCCCATTAATGTGTTGCTATTTGTTCTTTTTTTCTGTTTCCTTGCAGCATAGCTCGCAAATGAGGCATTTGTGACCCTGAGTTCCTATGTGATTCTGAGTCATCTCTGTACTTCCTATACACCCTACTAGTTGGTCTGTCTGATAGCAAATCACCCTGTATATTTCTGAAATTCCACTTTTTATCCTATTTCTTAAAATATAGAATTGTAGATCTATATTTTTACATAGAATAAAATTTCATCAGTAAACATGCTTTTTAAATATAGATGCTAAAACCTGAAAATAATTACTTTTAAAAGGACAGTAGATTATTTATCAAGAGACTTCCAAATTCCAGTTTTTAGGATATAGTACAGTTATTTATAATTTCTCCATTACATGCCCTTTCCTGGTTTTAAGAGATTTTTTAATTTTTATGGAAACAAGAACACTTTTCATGAATGCAAAAAAAAGAAAAAGTTATACAACGTGAAATTCTTAGTTGTCATAATATTTCTAAAAATTAGTTCATCAACTACAAAAACTTAAGTCGAGTATTTTGAAAAATTACGTAAAAATAAAATAAATCTCGCCCGAAGAAATCAAAAACAATTCCGTGAGCTTTTCTTTCTTCCTCTAAATCCTTCAGTGAATAACAATTCGAACAATATTTTTTTTAAAAAGAAGGAGTGAAAGCTTTACACGAAAAGCAGGTAGACTAAAGAAAAACGTGAGCTTAATTCAGAAAACAAGGCTAAGTGAAGGTTCAAAGAACCTAAAAAAGCATGAATAAACAAACAAAAGAAAAACGGTTAAGCGGCGACAAAAGAACCGGTATGTCATCTTTTCGTTAGGAATAAAAACAGATGGTCAACCAACGTTGAATACTTAATTGAAAAAGGAACAAAAAAATCTAACTTCGAGTCAAAACAAGTGGAATGTACTTTCCTTTAATTGTGCCACAGGGAATACGTTTTTGATAAATAAAATATAGAAAATCAGTAACAACATATTTTCTTAACGGGGAGATTATTAACCTCAGAACATTATAAATTCAGAAGCGTTAAGAGAAAAATAAAATAATTCGATTCTGTTGAAATTTATTGAAATGCAGACGATATATTTGACAAATATATCGTCTGCATTTCAATAAATTTCAAATGTATTTCAATTAACTTCAATAAATTCATTTGTATTCATACATATGAATATTTATGTTAAAGTAAAACCAAAAGTAATAAACATATAGAGAGTTATTCATGAGCATTCAAATGTTAACAATAAGCAGTTAAGAAAAACGAAATGTCTATTTTACACACACACACACAAGCTGTATATTTAATATATAATAATCCTCATGATCCATTTGATTTATAGTTTAAGAACTTCACTTAGTATTTATAAATGCAAAACTAGATATAACTAACATTTCAATAAAAAAATTTTAACTAATCATTTAAATTTTTCTGAATTTTTGCACAAAAAATGTACATTTTTCAATAAATTTGAACATATAACGTAGAAAAATTACGTTCTTCGAATAGAAAAATTAGTCTTTTACAATACATTTAAATACACCACGGATTTTGAAGAAAGTGTACCTGAATCCCATTTACACACATCTGTTAACAATTTTAAAGTTCAATTTTAGAGCGTTCTTTTTGTCCAATCCTCATAAACAATGCATCTATAGATGCAGCAAAATGTCCTCTATTTTTTAAAAGCAAAATTAAAAAATGCAAAATTTGAAGCACCTTCACCTCCTAGTTATCTTAATGCCGGTAGTAGAAGTTTTAGGAAAAGAAGCAAAATAGAGATGTTTTAGTTTTTTATTCGCCAATTTTGTTAGAGTGCCAAAATATCACAAAAAATTAATTTTTAATTTATAACAGTATATAAAGAATCACAAAAAAAAGTAAAGGAATGTCTTATTTATTTAAATCACACACAAAAATATAAATATCACTATTTAGTCTGCGGTACTATTACAAATTTTTGAAATGTGATTTTTAGAAGCAATGCATTAATTGTACTGTCATTAAGCCTGGAACATAATTAAGTGCAAAAATTACCAGCTGTTGAAAGAGCTTTTTCGACATCTACGCTAGTTGGTGGTACTATTAATAATATGCGATATAATTTTTCTAAGTACTTACCTCTAAATCTCTCGTCGTCAAATAAATCGATCTCTCGTCGGATGGTTTTAGATATAGCTAATTTTTGTACAGTATTTTGGTTTGTTAACATTTTTTTAGTTATCGATAATATTTAATTCCTTTTCACTATCAACATTTGAGTCATAATCATCTTCGATAACTGTGTAACATCCCCCCCCCCCCCACCCATCTACCTTGATGACCTCGCTGATAAAGGTGTAAGAGGAAGTGAAGAACAGAACGACTCGCTGATAATTCTAATTAATTATCGCACTTTAACTCAAAACAATTCAATGAATCAAATTAAATGTTTCCGATTAGCAAGCAGAGTAAGAGACGAGAGTCGCGTTTTTGGAAAATACTTCTAATAATTGATCCACTTTGTATTAATCTTCTGCCTTAATATTGATTTAAACGGTAGATATGTAACCAACTGCCCCTTAAACCTCTTTAATAATTTAAATACCTAAATGTACTATAAATGTGACTAATACCTGAACTGTAGGTAGTCTTCTTATCTTTTAATGCGTAATCCTTCAATCTCTTTATAATTCCAACTTCCTATCTTTCTTCTCTCACACTGACTCACTAACACTCCTCCGAAAATCTCTCCTACTTAAATCACACTTTGTCTAGCTTTAACTAACCTCTCTAACAAGCGAACCTGAACTATATATGCTAAACTTAATTTGCATATCACGGTTTCTTATTAAGAAAAGGGGTTGTTTTTCATAGCCCAAAGATTTCCCCAGAGGGTCAGTTGAAGGACGATTGACTTCTGGCTGTGGGTAAAAAATTTTAAGAAAATTTACTATAAACTTAATCAAATTTAAATTGGTAAATTTCTTTTCTTCTTTTTCATTTTCATTTATGAAATCATAATGATATGTAAATACAAGTATGATTTGCAAATACAATGTGAATAACAAAATCCCCAATTTAATAAAAATAACGAAATATTACTCATTTTCTTCACAACTACAACCTTGTATTCACAGATACGAATATCAGACTACGAATCCTGCGAGTGTGCAGTATCGCTCTGAACTGTAAAAGTAGCTTTGGCCCACCTCCTTGGACAATTCACATTTTATCACTTCTCTTGATTGTACGATGCGGCTTTATATTCAGTCTAATTAATTTCACTCGTTAAGGAGACATAAAAACAAAAACGTATACTATTTTGCTAGGTTGGCTATGCCTAAACATATAGTGGAGACAGTTTAAAAAATTTCTTGTAAATATCGAAAAGACCTTTATTTAAGCTTGTGAATACCGGTATTACAAAATTGTACAAATACCGGTATATTCGGTATCGCAATCTCTTAGTTGCAACACATACAAATACAATAAAAGAAATCGAATATATGATTATGAAATATTTTAATTACATTTAGCAAGAAGATTATTCTCAGACAGTGCACAGTTTCTTCAAATATATTTAAATATAAAGAGAATTGTGTTTAATATTAATTGTTTCTGCCAATGTTTTAAATATGCAGACAATATAAGACGATTTTCAAGCAAAAAAGAAAAATTATTAATATTATACTTTATTAAAATAACCCCATTTCACGACAGAAAACATAGCAGAAAATTTTGCAAACACATAATTTCTGAATATTAATGGATGGAGTTTTAACCATAGAAAAATTGACTTTTTTTAATGCATATAATGTATTAAAGAAAAATAATACAGTTAAATTATTATATTACAATTTTTGAATAACTAGTGGTTTTGTTTTTTTAAATTTTGTGTGCAGAGAAAAAACTTACCTATATTTTATTAACTATTTTAGAACAAATGAATTTATACTTAATTTTATTTTTATTATATTTATTTTCAATGCGGAATGGAAAAAAAAAACAGTAATGAAAATAATGAAATGTTTTCTGTTGTATTTATAATGGTGCGATTACTGACCTCGTTAAATTTAAAATTGTTATACTTATTACACATGAAAATCTGAAAACAAAACCACACTTATCGATTTTTATGCGATTTTGAAGAAAGGACGAATTCTACGTCAATTTTTGTATGACGAACAAAACACTTTAATGTTCTTTCACTCCCCCCCCCATAAATAAAATAATAACGTCCACTTTGAGGCAACCTTGAAATGCACAAGAAAATGATTTTTCAATGGATTTTTTAACATTATATTTTACAAGGGAGAAAATATTTATTCCAGAAAATTATTAATAGCGTGTACTAATAAAAAAAGTTCCTTTAGAAGCTATAGCATGTACAATTTCCTTTAAAAGCTTATTGATAGCGAATAATTTTCCTTGAAATGCAAATCTAATAACAAATCACTGAAATACACTTAGTTTGAAACGAAACTTGTGAACCATTTATTTTTCAAGAAACATCACAATTTTTGCTACCGCTCTAAGTCTAATGTTGAAGAATTCAAAAATCAGTCCTTCTTGGTGTGGTGTGGAATTTTGGAGGGTAGGTGCCAGCTAAAATGTCGTTCTCGTCACTTGACTGTGATTCAAAATTACTAAGTCTGCCGCCAATAGCCCTCGTGCGACTTAAATCAAATCGGTAACCGTGACTACCTGCTCACATTCCCACTAAACGTTGTGTCAAACTGATCTATTAGTCACTAATAACACAATTTAAAACACTTTGAGTCATTCATTTCAAAAACCGCATAATTTTTTTTAAGAATCTTTTTTTTTTAGTCACGAAAGGTAAAACCCACAATCTGGTAAATAAAAAACTACAAAAGACACGCCATTCCTTTACGCTCCAACAATGCAGTGTGCCATTGTTCATTGCATAAGCAACATAAGTCACTTTTAAGTAGTTCTTGCATACAACAGTGACAGGGAGTGTAGCTGATGTTTAAACTACAATGTTTTGGATCGGTTGAAATATTTAAAGTGTAATTACATTGTTCCGGTTCCGTTGCGTTTTCAAAACTTTAACAACACTGCGCGGAAGATATTCTTTTTTTAAAAAAAATAGCTTCAAGTAGAACAGAGAATAAAAATGAGCCGAAAGAAAAGAGAAGGATTGGTAATCCATCAACATACAATCAAAAAAAAATTAAACAAGTTTTATAGTAGTCGCATATGATGTGTAACATCTGACGTTATCGTGGTAAAAATACACCAATAATAATTTAAATCCTGAAAAAAAAATGTGTCGGGTAGGATTGGAAATAATTTTCTATCGAATAATTATATCTTTAAAGAAAATTTTATTTAATTAACACAAAAAGTAATGCAACGTTTTTATCAAAAATAATTATTCTTGTTCAATTTGGGGAAGAGCGGGGACAACAGGCTTATAACTAAAATATGACACATATACCTGTGATTTCAAAGTATTTAAAAATCGTAGAAAAACAGCGTCAATAACAATACTACTGTTAGTTGTCAAAATATTTCGATTTGTGTTCATTTCGAGCTTGAGTTCCTCATTCAAAAAAGCTATGAGTGTCGCGGCTTCTAGCAAACTGAAGTTACCTTTAAAATCACCACTCGAAATCATGGGAAGCGAGTGCTGGTTCTTTTTAAAAGAGCAGAACCACCTTCGGTATATGGTAAAAGTACAAAATGCAGGAAATCTTTAATATTTTGAACCGTTTGATTCAGAGAAATGTATACGACAACCGAAATCGCTATCCTCAGATTTCATACACAATGAGCCCCGAGACTTTGACAATTAAGCTTAAGAATCGCAAGTTCATCTTGGATGAAGTCTAATAAGACTTGCTGGTATATGTGAAGTGGATTTAAATCAAGAAAATGAAACCGAGTTCTTGAATTCGAATCTTTTGAAATGCTAAATTTAACAATATAAAAAAAGGCTGGCAGCTTGATGGCTACTAGAGTTGGACCCCGATGCGAGGGTAGCGAAGAGACACCACGAAGTGCGCTGATTGGTCAAATCAAATAGTACATGCTTCTCCGACTTCCTGTTACACATTTCCGTCTCTTTTCACGAAATCACTTCTACTAATATCCAGCAACCGAAAGGAAAGATGTTACACATGAAAAAGAAAAACATTGAAGATTCTAAAGTTTGAGGACAAAGCATACATAAATTACAATAGGTGAAAATTGTAGAATTGAACTAGTTTCTTATTTTCTTTTTAGTTTCGTTGCATGTCCGTTTAAAAAGGCTGAGTATTTTACATATGTACGTTTTATGAAAACATTGTCGACATCTATTTAAATGAAAGCAAGCTAAGAAATATTAAGTCCTTTATTGCTGATGTAAAAAGCAGAGTTTTTCGCATTTTAATTACGATATTAAGGATTTCTAAATATATTAAAAATAATCAGTTTTTCATCGAAAGACGAAGAAGATATACCTTCGGCAACTGTTACAAGTGAAACAGACGTCCACGAAAAGAAAATGGCACTCGGAAGCAAAGTACCTTCCAGTGTTAAAGACAAATTGATAAGATGAAAGTTTGCAAGAAAGCATTCATAATATGGAGTCACTGAAGCAAGAATACACAGATGCTGCGAGATTTACAAAATGTTAGAAAGCTTCTTGAGCAGGGGTCGGACACTTGTGGTACGCGGTACAATTCTCAGTGGCACTCTGCATTACTCTACAAATTTGTCAGTTTTTGAGTGGATGAAGTAGATAAATTTGTTATGGACCTTATTTGACAAACATCTGCAGAATTATGGACATAACGGACTTACGAAAAATCTGAAAGATAACTCTCAAGATAAATTTACAATGTAGAGAATAGAATGTCCTTTTTGGAGAGATTTAATTGTCTGAAGGGAGAGAAATTGCATGTACTCTGCTTTCGGTTCTACATATCTAAGTAAAAAAAAATCTTTCCTTATATGAACAATATTTCGAGTGAGTGAGTCGTTTTCCTCCTACATATATATATAAACTAGCCGTTCCTCGCTCGCTCTGCTGAGTATTCATGATGTTGCATGAATATATACATAAATGGCCGTGGGTAGCCTAGTGGTTAGAGCAGTGATTCCCAAAGTGGTCCATATAGACCCCAGGGGTCTATGATGACCTCCAAGGGGTTTACATCAGCCAAAAATTAATTTGGGGGTCCATGAGGTGTAAGTGAGAGTCTATGTGATAGGGGCTCTCATTAAACTAGACCGTGTCTTTAATTTTAAAAAAATGTATAATCAAGTGGAAACTAAATTTTACCTATTTAACATATTTATTTACTAAATTTAATGAGGTTAATTTGCACTAACAAGGTGACAGCATAAATTTTATTAAAGCAAGAAACATTTCAGCTCTTCTTTCTTGAGTTAAGCTAAAGAAGTATAATACTGGAGGTCTCGAATTTTCTAAATTTGTCACAGACAATCTGTCAGAACGTTTTAACATACGTTCAACATTTAAAAGTCTTTTATTCAGATTTTGAAACCTGGTTTGAGAATTCTTTGATTATGGCAATATTACAGTAGGCAATGAATTAATATGGTCATATTGAAATAAAAATGTCACATTAGAATAGAAAATGATCGTAATAAGCACTAATGAAGATCTTAAAGTTTAGAAACGGATGCCAGCAATTTTGGCTTTAAAAAGTCAAACCTGTTATTTGTCCCGACTTATGGAATAGCATGAGGAAGTTTTTCATTGCTTTTTCAAGTGCGAAGGAGTTTCAGCGTGGTTGCCATCTCAAAAAAAGATCTGGTCACTAATAGAGGAAATTTAAGGTTAAACCAGACAAGATTGATACCAAATGTTGAAAATTTGATATTGTAGTGCTAGAGATTCGTCCCTCCCATTAAAATCATTTGTTTGTTGCTTAGTTAATTTATTTGACAGTTTTATTTATTAATTAACTTATTAACATTTTCTTTTTAAATTTTAAATACTATACTTCATTACAGTTAAAATTTTAATTCTTTTTAAGTAGGAGTAGTAGTACCAGCTGTCAAAAAGACATTTAAGTTGATAAATTTGCGAAAATTCAATATTAATTAAGTGTGGGTTTACCCCAAACCTAAAAATATGGCAAGGGGTCTATGAGACAAAAAAGTTTGGGAACCTCTGGGTTAGAGCATCGGACTACAGACTGGAAGGCCTGGGTTCGATGCCTGATGCCACCAAATATCAGCCGAGTACAAAACGGAGAACGTGCTCGTTAAATCAGTGGATCCGAATGGTGTGGCCATCTATCGTGTTGTGTGAGCAAAAACGTACCGTCACCTTCATGGGGGCTCAAAGCTTAGGCTAACGACAGTCTTACAACATAGCCCTATGCCATGATGAATTTCGTGGGTCTAGATCTGACTACGTCAGACAGGTGGCATTAGTAACAACATATATATACATAAATTATTTATACTTAAGTCCTAGCATTAAGAATTCGATTGTATTAAAAATATTCTAATAACTTTCGCCTCTTGATTTAAAAAAAGACAGAACTTCTAAATAATAATTTCTAAAAATGAAGTAGAATTATCTTTTGAGCTCTCGTAACTCCCCTCGCCATGTGAACTTCACCAAAACCAATTTTCATAGGATCTCTACTCAGTAAAATAAACATGCTTTCCAAATTTTAAATCTAAGCGAAAAATTCAAAAACTAATTTTTTGATCAAATCCCCAGTAACCAGCTTTGAGAGTCGATTTCCGTTCGACCCGTTCTGAGCAGATTTCAATTCAAAAAAGAAACATGTATGTCAGATTTCAATACTCTAGGTCTAGTAGTTCGAAAAGGGAAATTTTTTAAATCAATACGCCCCAGAAACTCCTCGCTCACCCAACAGGAGTCGCTTTCCGTAAAATACGTTCTTAGCGGATATATTCAACAAAAGAAACATGCCTAAGAAATTTCAAGTTTGAGTGAGTGAGTGAATCTTTGACAAACATTCATCGACGGAATCGAATCTTCGAGCCTACCACCCAATCTGATCATTAAACATATAATATAAAGAAATCATTGTGAAACCATTTCCTTCCTTCAAATGCACGACAACCCAGAGTGGGCCTTGGTCTTTCTAAGAATTCCGTTCAAGGCTGACTTCCTGACTTTTCCAGTTTCTGGCATTAATAGTTTTTAGATCTTTCTCTAAGCAATCGATCCACCTGAGTCTTGGTCTTCCTCTTTTTCGAGTACCATACGGTCTGACTACAAAGATCTTTTTTGTGATTCGAATGCCGTCCAATTATATCAGGTGACCTGCCCACATTTTAACCTTTGTATTGCAATGAATTTAACAGCTTCTGGTTCTTCAAAAATTCTACGAATTCCTAAATTGGTTAGTTTCCAAATGTTGCCACATTTTAAGCCTCCAAAAATACTTCTAAGGATTCACTCTTCTTTCAAATATAGCAAGAGTCTCTTGGTCATTGCCCATGTTTCTGTGGCATGTGAGAACGGGCTTTATCGCTGATTTGTAATTGAGTAGTCCTGTAACAACTACTAGATAGAAAAATAAGTTAATAAATAAGTGAACTACAACATGACATCACACATAGGGTTTCTTTCCCGGGATCCCGAGAAATCATAAGATTTCTGTACTTTTTCTATTCCCGGGAATTATACTTCATTCCCGGGAATCACACAGGGCTTGAATTATCTATGAGGCAGCTATTTTTGACTTGACTGTAGATTTCAATCTCGGACATCGTTAACTGACCCTACTGTGGCAATTTACGATCGTTCACCCCAAACTTCTGGACGAAGGAATGTTTGTTACCCCAACTGTGGGGTAAGAGTGTAATATGAGAACTTAGGGGGTGAGAATTTTTCCAGTTCCCATAGGAAGGAGAATCTGTCCAGATTAATTCCTGTCTATCTGTGTATCAAGCTTCATTAACAAGAAGTACTGGGTTTTTAAAGCAATCGTATTTCGTAGTCAACCAGCACCATCTGATCGAAGTTCCAAAATCTAGATTCATGTGGATAATGAAGTACTAATACTTAAAACTATTATTTATTTAACTTTTTTTTTTTAAATTCAGATACTTTTCTCTATTATGAACTATTTAATTGAATCAGCCATTTGAAGAAGGGAATGAATCATCAAACTGCTTGTGAGAGAATATTTTTTATAAGTAATTGCGCAATTTTTCTTGTTAATATTTTTAAACTTCACTTTCGCGCGTGTGAGATCCTTATATTAATATTTATTTATTTTTATGTAACAATAATACAGCAATTCCATAAACAAGAAATCGGTAAAACAAATAAAATATCTTAAATTCAATAATTAATATTTTTACCGTACAGCTAATGAGTTTTCAAGTATATATTAATATTTATCTCCTAGTAGCAAGATTTGAGAAATAACTGATTCAGAGCTTTGACTGTTTAATTTTCAAACGATGCGAGTCAGTAAATAACATAATTTTACTAATTATTTTTCAAATGAAATTTTTTTTTCTCGAGATTTTTAATTTACAAAATCCTTAACTGGAACATTTTTTCCATGCCTGAGTGATAAAAGTATAAATTGCTTATGCTTTTTCTGAAATCTTATTTCAAAAATAAATAATCAATTTATTATACATTTTTTTTTTGTATTTTTTAGCTCATTATGTAAATAAGAATCAATTTTGTAACTTTTATGCATCCTTATTTTATATAATTATTACTGATGTTATTTAAAAATATTTTTTGATGTATTTCTGGGAATCTCGGGAACGACCAATTAAATTCCCGGGAAATCAGAAACCCTAATCACACAGCACGCGCATTAATACTAAAATCCAGACATGTGATATAATGCCTCAATCCTAATGGCATTGTGATCTCACCGAGTTACCTCAAGGAATGCAAATAAGATTATTTAGACTCCATGTGACATCCTCACAGCTTCGTCGGGTCATGTCGTGATTCAACTTAACTAAAAATGACTTTTGTATTTGAGAAGATCATAAACAAAATTGTTTTCGACGTGACGGAAGATTTTGATGTCTTAAGACATCGCGGTCATTATGAAGATGGTCAGATGAAATGCTCTATTTCGCTTTGTTAGGCAGATATTTATCTTCACCTAGAGTTTTAGACACGAAGAGCGAAAGAAAAGCACAAAAAGGGGAGGAAGAATGAAGCCAAATTTACCAAAAGAAAAAAAAAATTAAACGAGTCTTACAGTAGTCGCATATGATGTGTAACATCTGACATGTTATCGTGGTAAATACGCAATAGCAACTTAAATCCTGAAAAAAGTGAATCGGGTAGGATTGGAAATAATTTTTTTATTGAATACTTATATCTTTAATGAAAATTTTATTAACTTAACTCTAGGAGTAATGAAATTTTTTTTATCAAAAATAATTATTCTTGTTCAATTTGGGGAAGAGCGGAGCAATAGGCTTAGAACTAAAATATGACACATATACTTGTGATTTCAAAGTATTTAAAAACCGTTGAAAAACAGCGTCAATAACAAAAACAATGTTAGTTGTCGAAACATTTCGATTTGTTTCATTTCGAGCTTCAGTTCATCATTCAAAGCTATGAATGGCTCAGTTTCTAGCAAACTGAAGTTAATGTTAAAATCACCATTCGAAATCATGGAAAGCGAGTGAGTTTTTTTATAAAAAAAAAAGAGCAGAACCACCTTTGGTATATGGTAAAAGTACAAAATGCAGGAAATCTTTAATATTTTGAACCGTTTGAATCGGAGAAATGTATACAACCGAAATCACTGTTCTCAGAATTCCTACACAACGAGCCCTGAGACTTTGACAACTGAGCGTAAGAATCGCAAGTTTATCCTGGATGAAGTCTAATAAGACTTGATGGTATATGCGAAGTGGATTTAGAGTCAAGAAAATGAAACCGAGTTTTTGAATTCGAATCTTTTGAAATGCTAAACTTAACAATATACTTGATGGCTACTAGAGTTGGACCCCGATGAGAGAGTAGCGAAGACACACCACGAAGCGCGCTGATTGGTCAAATCAAATAGCACAGTTTCCCCGACTTCCTGTAACACATTTCCGTCCCTTTTCACGAAATCACTCCAGCAAACATCCAGCAACCGAGAGGAAAGATGTTACACATCAAAAAACATCGTATACATTTAAACTAAACTTGGACTACTAGCGACCAAACTCAAAAAAATTTTATGTTTTTAATTCCCGTTGCACTCTGAATTAATCAGCTCCTCTACACGACAGGTCTTCAGCGGTACTAGGTTTCAAAACCGCGCCTCGACAACGCCGGACACTAGTTCGCAATCATGACAAAACGGCTATCTCGGCCACTCGAGTGAGTGAATAATAACGTCGCACTCTTCAGATACTCGAGGGCTTTTGGTGACGGACCGTGTAATTTTGAACCGTGGTCAAGCGACAAGGACGATATCTAAGTTGGCACCACCTCTCCGAACTACCACACCACATAAACGGGGGGGGGGACGTTTGAGCCTCGACATATTTATTATGCATCGGTCTCCTCTGCACGATGGACCTTCACTGCTACAAGGCTTGAACTCATGACACCCCTGCCACAAATCCAATACCTTGACCACTAGGCTCTACCACGGCCACTCAAACAGTTTCAAATTGCGACATTGATATACAATCAATGTGCTGAATGAAGTTCATCAGCCTTGTAAAAAAGGTGGAAATACTACTACTTCTCTTCCATTGAACTGAGTAGAAAAAGAAGGTATATAAGAATAAAAAAATATAACCTGTCATCTAATCACGTTGATTTACATTAATATATTGAGGCCTTTTTGTTTTTGAAAACGAACTCTGAAATTAGGAGAGAGTCTTAATTCTTGAAACACACGGCGAAGACGGTATAAAAGACAAAAAAATAATGATTCCTATACGGAAGCCATCGATGCAAATAGGTTAATCGCATGGATTTTTACAACAGCAGCTTAAACAATTTTAATTTTATTCCATTATTTATTATTTTTCGTTGAAATAAATGATATCCTTGTGAATTGAAATAAAAAAATTACTTAACATTTCCTGAAAGAAAAGATGGTTCGAATACATGTTAAAATGCGTTTAAATGTACGCATATCTTGATTTTCATTGCGAAACAGCGCGTACTAAAAACAAAGTATACGGCCTTGTAAGCTTATGATGGTTAATGATGTGCTTAAAATGTTCATAACGGTGAATGAGAGATATCCGTACAACAGATGCTACAAGGCGATATATATACATATCATTATATTTTAAATCTGATATTTTAATCACTGATCTAAATATATTTTATGCTTGTAATTTAGATCGCTTAGTAAGCGCCGGCGCCGTAAAAAATATACATTTTCTCTATTGATTTTTTAAGGAATATAATTTTTCCTCTATATAATATTTCAGTAATATACGCAGAATTATTAAATTTTAACAAAAAAATGAATTTACATCGTTCCGTTATTATTTTTTTTGAACGAAAAGTGTAGCACATGATCGAAAAGATAGGCAAAGCGCGTTGGCCCAACATCGCTCAATGAATGAATATTAACGTCGCACTGTTCAGCTACACGAGGGCTTTTGGGGACGGATCTCGTAATTTTGAACCATGGTCAAGTGACGAGGACGATACCTGAGCTGGCACCCCCCTCTCCTAACTACCACACCACACCACGGGAGGACGTTTGAGCTCTCGACAGATTTTACGTGCATCGCTCCCCTACATAGCGGGTCTTCAGTGGTACTGGGCTCGAACTCATGACAAGTTAGCCGCGATCCGATGCCTAGACCACTTGACTACCGCGGCCACAGGAAGTGGATGCATTAAGGAGGGTGGAAAATAGAGAAGGATCACTAGGGTATCCCGGGTTCATGAAACCCGTGTTTACCGAAGACAGTAAATCTCTTAGGAAAAGGATACCTCAGGATTAGGACACCCGTACTCATGTAAGGATGAGCCCCCTGAGGGCAATTTCTGCACCAAAAGAAAAATTCTGTGCCCCCCTTTGACACTAGAAAATTAATTCATAATATTTAATTAAATATTAACTAATTAACCATCTCGTGTGCGAATACAAAATATCAAATTTTTTCAAAAATTTTATCAGTGATACAATATTTAAAAATTGGGGGATTTACGTATGTGATTCTCAAAACGAGGGGAGTGAGTTATATTAACGTCACACTATAAAACACACGAGGGCTATTGACGACTGACGAGGACGACACCCACTTTCAAACTTCCACGCCAAGCCAAAGGTAGAACTTTGAGAGAGATTTAACATGCATCGGTCCCCCTCTACACGACGGATCTACAATGGAACCAGGACTCGAACCAGCAACCATAAACACCAGCTACCTCATACTGGGGTTAACGTGTTTGTTGAGACTTATCAAAGCGTGGTGAACAAAGAAAAATCAACAACACGCAAAGACAAGCTCACTTATGCAGTTGGTGAAAAATACTCCCGTGTGGAGGAATATAATCTACTTTCTTAAAAGGATTCATGATATAAACAGTGGTATACAAAAAGACTGGGTTCGTGGGATGAAACCCTTCCCATGGACCAACAGATTTTTAAATTTTAGATTAAGAGATTACGCTCGGTGCCAGAGCTGTAACTTAGAGGGGGTGTCAACACCTCCCCCAAAGACCAACAAATTTTTAATTTTATCGCAGAGATTACACCACGGCGCCTTCGTCTACGTCAGTGGTTGCCAAAGTGGTCTATGACGACCTGTGAGAGAAAAAATATTTCAGATTCCATAGGGTCCAAATGGGGGTCTATGATAGTGGCTCTTTTTAAACCAGATCGTGACTTTAACTTAAAGAAAATTTAATCAATTGGAAACCAGAATTTAAGTATTTGACAGATTTATTTACTAAATTTAACAAGGTTAATTTGCAGTTACAAAGTGACAACATAAATTTTATTAAAACAAGGACCATGTCCACAATTTTGGCTTTAAAAACCATACCTGCTATTTATCACGAACTATGGAATATCGAGAGAGAATTTTGAATTTCTTTTCCTAGTGACAAGGAGTTTTAACATGGTAGCCAATCTCCAAAAGGAAAAAGGAGGGGGGAAGGAGAGAATAAGGCTGGACACTACTAACCGAGTAGATTTTGGGTTAAACCTGACAAGAGAGAGAGAGGAGAGAGAGAGATTGATTCCAAATATTGAAAAAATTGTTATTGAAGCACCAGATTTATTTCTCCAATTGAAAGCATTTGTTTTGTGCTCAGTTATTTCATACATTAATTAAATTTTAATTTAATTAACAGGTTTTTCTTAAGTTTTAAATACCATACTTCACTTCAGTTAGAAATTTAAATCTTTTAAAATAGCTCTATACTAGCTGTCAAAAAGACATTAAAGTTGGTAAATTTACAAAAATTCAATATTAGGCAATCAGGGATCTATCCCAAACCGATAAACATGGCAAGGGGTCTATGAAACAAAAGAGTTTGGGAACCTCTGGCCTATGTGTTCTTTAGAATGTTACCCCTCCCCTGCAAGTGAGGGGGAAGGGTTTATATTCGAAACTGCTCGTTGCTTACATTTATGTTCTCTCTTTTAAAGTAAACTCTCTTATGAAAGAAATCTGCACGCCACTGGATACCAAACAAAGCATTCTGTGAAGTAAAATTATTTTATCTTCCATCACTTAAAAAACCACAAAAAAAGAACAAAATGACTAAGTCTTTTTTTTTTAAGTCCAATTATTTTTTTTTTCGAAGGTTGAATCTAACATAACTGCAACGAAATAGGAACACTTTGGAAAATAATTAATATATGTTAAAATATCGATAAATAAAACTTCACTATATATATATATATAAATATATATATTATGAATATCAGGTTTTTGTTGTTGTTCATACATTATGCGCTAATTTTAAAATCAGATGATCACTCTACACAAGCTTATAATCGAGAAATTGCCATTTCTGTATTTAGATTCAATTCATGTAATCCTTAACTAGTAATTGATTCAAAATGCACATCACAATAAAAACTTTTCCATTTGAATTTGTTTTTCCTTTAAAAATTTTTAAACAAAAATTCCGCGCGACAAAGAAACCTATAAATTTAAACAAGTAAATTTTCTCTCTCAAAATCTTGCATACACTATTATAAAAAAATCCAGACTTCTTAAACTTTATAAACATGAACATTTTGGAAGTCTTTTTATATATTACATTTTTAAATCCTTAAAAAAAGGGGGGGAACCAATCAAACAATAATTTATTCTTTATTCGAATTCCAGGAATATTCAGGTATTCTGTCAAAAAAATTTTCCTGTCGTATGTAATAACCGCATTTTCAAAAATAAGAGTTGTAACCGTATGTGGTTACACATGCCTCTCTCATAGGGGGCTACATTCTAAAAACATGTCGACCAAAACTCTGAGGGGTATAATCTATGGCAAAAAATAAAAATTTGTTGGTTGGGGGATGAACCCCAAACCCCTCTCTCGTGCACTGTGACCGATACCTGTCAAACCGGTGCTCAAGTTAAATTGTACATTTAGAACACATATAAAGACATAAGGTACTCTATATAAAATACCATTTGAAGCACCTTTACTTAAAAATCATCAACTCAATTCTCCAAACATGGCATCTAAATTCTTCTCTTTTCACCCTCAACGGGAAAAAAAATTGTCAATCCGTAAACATTAGTTAACACGTGCTGCGCTTGACGCCAAATTTGAACACAAATTAAACAATTCACATAAACATTGACAGTGACATTTGCGCAAGTGTAAGTGACTTTTTAAACGAAACTTACCTGCAATATCCAAGGCAAACTTCGTCAAAAGGTGAGGACAAATAGTTTCTAAAGATAAACACAAATCTTGAAATGCTGAGTATCCTTTGCGAGAAATTATTGAAATTAATCCGTCAGCACACTTGGCGGGAGATTCAGCCTCTTCTAAAATTCTCTTGTCCTCGGAACACAATAATCCAACAGATTCGAGGTTTTGGAGCAGTTTTGTGTTTATTATTTCACTAAATTCTTTCTTGTGCCTTTCGAGCAACCGTACCACACTTGTCATCCCCGCCATTTTGAGACTAAACTTTTTCGTTCATTCACTCTACAGGTGTGACAGCGCCATCTAGGGAATACTACATCAACCACATTCTGGACTACTTTTTTCGTTATTCGTGAAGTGATTATGTCTATATAGGAGAGAGGGAGAGAAAAGGGAAAGGAGTATTTTTAGACGAAAACGGAAAGATGAAAAAAATCGGTTGGTATCAGTATAAATTGTCAACTCTCTTTCTGGTTTCTTTTTTTAACAGCGGGTGTTCTTTTTTTTTTTTTTCTTTGTTCGGGAAAATCTGATTTTTATTTCTGTAGAATTTTGTTAGTTCATAAAAAGAAAAAAAAACTTTAGCTAGAATTCAAGTTAGGTAGTTTAGTTTGATCAAAATACTTGTGAGAGAGAGAGAATATTAACGTCGCACTGATTAGCAACACGAGGGCTTTTGGCGACGGTCCGCGTAATTTTGAAACATGGTCAAGTGACGCGGACGACACCTGATCTGGCACCCCCTTCTCCTAACAACCACACCACACCAATGGGAGGACGTTTGAGCTCTCGACATATTTAACGTGCATCGCTCCCCTATATGGCGGATTTTCAGTGGTACTAGGATCGAACTTATGACACGCTAGCCATGATCCGATGCCTAGACCACTCGGCCACCAAAATACTTGTGAATTTAACTTTATCGATATGCTTAATACATAATTAAAAACAAATCTGTTTCTTTGGTCAGCGTACGTACCGATAAAAATAATACTTAAAAGAACATGAGACATTTTGAAGTTTCAACTTAGGAAATATTCTTCGTATTTTGAAAAAAATAATTTAGAAAAGAATTTAATATGCATTAAATTGTTCAACTGTTTTTTAGTATCGAAAATTACCAACTTAATGTTCCTCGAAATTAAATTTAAATCTTTAAAAAAAGTATTGAATTTAAAATTAAAACATCAAGCAACAATTAATTAATGCGTGTTTTTCCCCCTCTGGTGTTTATAGAGTTTTTAAAACTACTTAATCCTGGGGGTGGGGAAATAAAGGCCAGCAAAGAGATTTTTGTGATCTGCTTATATAATAAGAACAAATATAAAATGTTCTGCATATTTCTTTTTATTTCCAATGGCCAGGGTTACAAAAGACCAATACACCACAAAGGAGAGGAACAAAAACGGACAAAACAAAGAAAGTAGGAAATAACGTGGCGAGAAAAGTATATGAACCTAATGTCCCTAGTTTGCCAATAAAGATCGCTCAAGGAGGAGCCTTTAGTGCTGGGCAGCGGCGAATGTGATCGGTATCCATGTCTTCCCAAATATCACAGAGCGTTCAAAAAGGGGGCTGTGCAACATGTGTGAATTCGATGAAGATGTTTGAGGAGACAGTCAACATCTGTCTCCTCAAAGACGAAACTCGGCAACTGCTTTACGACTTGGCAACGTGGGAAGATCTTTAAGATTATTCCACCAGATCTTATTGGAATTTCTATGTGTATTGAATTGAAGTGAGATCATTCATCTTTTTCTTAATAAAACATTTGACACTGGTGAAAGGGACATCTTTCCTCATTGTATGTTCAATGGAAGCTCCCTTCTTTGCTAGGTGGTCCACTAACTCATTCCCAGTTACACTCAGGGACGTCTTAAGACTTCTTGAGGCCCTGGGCCATCTCACAAAAGTAGGCCCCTACACAAATGTAGACACAACACAGGGACGTCTTAAGACTCTTTAAGGCCCTGGGCCCCAAAGAAATCTTGAAAATTTTTGGAGGTCCTGGTCCCCTGTGTAAAAGTAGGCCCTACCCGAGATCTTTAAAAGTAAACACTATATAGCATACGTTGTCAAATGCTCGTTTAAACGGTAATTTGAAATAAATAAATGTGCTCGACCGATGGCCTTATTTCAACTAAATGTGTAGAGGGGTTTATGGTATTAGACCTAGGCGTAGACATAGACAACAGTCATCACGTAATAACACAGTCTTGACACTTTTGCTAGTTTACTTGCGGTTTGAAATTCCCTGTTTTTCGGAGAATATGTACAGGAATAATATTTGACCACATTAAAATTATCCGGATCATGATCTTATTAAGACGGAGTAGAAAACGAAACGAGGCCCCCACCGTAGGGAAAGCCCTGGCCCCAGGCCCAGTTGGCCCATGCCTTAAGACGTCCCTGGTTACACTACCCGATTTCTTTAAAGTACTCAGACAGACTGTTCAGCAGTTTTTTACAGTCAAAAATGTCAGAGAAAGCAGAAGTAGAATTTGAGTTCACAGCAAAAATGGCCGCTTTAGAATCACAGAAGATAACAGCCCTAGTAAAGCTGTTCAAACGATAATGCAACTGCGCAAAGGCTACTTGAAGGGCAGCAACCTCACCATCAAAGGGGTTGTGAATTTTCCAGTTAAATAAAAAGAGTAAAAGTGGCAAGACACCCTTGCTCCTGCTCTGTCATTCAAAAGGCTTCCATCAATATAGAAATGCTCTGTATATATAGGTCAACATAAATTTGAGTGCAAAGTTCTTCTAGCATGAACATCAAGAAGAGTCAGTGTAGAGGAAAGTTGGCTGACATAAACTTGCAGGCTGTGATGCGAATTTAAGGTATCCGACTACCCTAAAACTGAGAATTTTGCCAGAAAGTGACAATTTTTTTATGATTTTATTTCATGGGCCATCTTATTAGCTTTATAAAAATACCAAGTTTATCATTTTCCGTTCACTAGAACAAAAACTACAAGTGTTTTAGTAAAAGCAGATGCCATTACTTTAAGCAAGATGTCATACTTTAAAACGCGTTTTACTCGAAATGTGATTTTTGAAAATAATCAAACTGGGTCAGCGATTGCTCAAAAAGTTTTGAAAATAATTAACTGAAATTTTTTTTGTAAGTTCTGTATAATAGTAGAAGTGTTTTAACTTTCAGATTTATCCATCACTGTTTTATTACAAAATTTACAGTCCCTTATGTGAATATAATCACTGTCTTTTTAAGCATTTTCATATAGTAACCGAGATAAAAAAAATGCGCTAGTTTTTGTAAAAAAAGAAAATATCTCTTATCCTGAAGGTCATTTCGAAATTGAATAATATAGCAACACATTAGTTTGAAAAAATTGAAAATTTGTTCATAAACCTTTGGTGCAGAATGGGCCGCTTTCATGCTATTTATTGTCAATTTTTACCTATTTTGTCCCATTTTAGTAATAATAATTTCTTTTTCTCTTCTTAATTTTAGCACATTTTTCTTAAAATGCACTAAACAAATCTAAAAATAACAAAAAAATCCCCATATCTCCTTTTTTTTAAAAAAAAAGTTGTCGCAACCAGTCGGATACCTTATAAGCAAGCATTCTTCCTCCCGAATTAAAAAAAAAAAAAAGGAATTGTAGTTAATGGTGATATAGAGCTAGGCCAGTTCTAGCTCTTAGCCGCGATGAATTTTGTGAACCTTGATCTAATGTTACTGTCGATCAGGTGGCATAACCAACAACAGTATATTCTTATTATGGTGTCACTTACACTGGGATACCGCAGCCTCAAAAAATGAGATTTTTTTTAAAAAAAAGCGGTCTCTAATCGGTATTTCAAGTACTGCAAGAAGTCCGTGAAATGTTTTTGCAGAAAAATTGAGATATTATTTATGTTTTTATGAAGATTCCATTTTAAAAATGACGAGTAGAAAAACATATAATGGAATATGAGATGTACTTTTTTTTAAAAATTTAGCTACTCTTCTCTAAAAATAGTATCTAAATTTTTCAAAAAAAGTACAACTTATATTCCATCAGCAGATGATGCAAATGTGCAAAGCTCAAAAGAAATTTCTCTAAATTTCTTCTGAGCTTTGCATCTTTTAAGCTGCTTTTATAGGCGTGTTTGTGGCTACGGTAGTCCAGTGAGTGAGTGAGTGAATATTAACGTCGCACTGATTAGCAACACGAGGGCTTTTGGCGACGGTCCGCCTAATTTTGAACCATGGTCAAGTGACGCGGACGACACCTGAGCTGGCACCCCCTCTCCTAACTACCACACCACACCAAGGGGAGGAGGTTTGAGCTCTCGACAGATTTAACGTGCATCACTCCCCTACACGGCGGGTCTTTAGTGGTACTGGGATCGAACTCATGACACGCTAGCCATGATCCGATGCCTAGACCACTCGGCCACACGGTAGTCCAGTGGTCAAGGTAACGGACTCATGGCTGGCGTGTCATGAGTTCGAGCCTATTTGCGCTGAAGACCCGTCATGTGGGGGCGATGCACGTTAAATCTGTCGAGAAATCAAACGTCCCCCCATTGGTGTAGTGTGGGAGAGGTGGTGTCAGCTTAAGTGTCGTCCTCGTCACTTGACCATGGTTCAAAATTACGAAGTCCGTCACCAAAAGCCCTCGAGTATATATAGCTGAACAGTACTAAGATAATATTCACTCACTTTGCAGGCGTGTCAGGCGTTGTTTGAAAGTGAGAATAGGTAAATTGCTAGAATAACACTTGGATTTTTTTGCTATTGTTTTGCATTGCCAGTTTGTTCTTGCTTTTCGTGAAGTTCCTTTTCAATAAAATGGAAGTGTAAATAGAGACGTAAATAAGTGACGTTATAGTTGTCAGTCTATTAGCGGTTCGCCAAATATAAAGTTTAAAGTTTAGCGGTTCACGAAATTCTAAAGGTTGGCGACCGCTGGTTTGAGTATTATTCTTTAGCAGCTTCACGATTCACTTCATTAAATAGTTAAAAATATTGGTTAAGCTCTGTCTACTATAACGCATGCAAAACACAAACACGCTCAATTCACGTAGAGGCCATGGATCTTTTCTTGCAGAGAATGGTATCTTTCTTCTTTCAATCCATGTCTGATTTGCACGTTTCACTTTCTCTCATTCGACTCGCGGTGTTGCGGAAGAATAGTTTCGACAAAACAACCGAAGACCCCACGCTTCGTAGGAACTAGAACTTTTTTTACTCTTAACGGAGCACTCGAAAAAAGGAATAAATATTTTGTGAGAAAAGTCCTGCACACACACACACATAATAAACATTTGCTACTTTCAAATTGAAACATCACAGGAAATCGAGATGAAATTGAAATCTCATTATTTGTTTGTAGTTTTCTAAGGGGTGGGGGGGGGGACTAAGTTAATCTGAAAAATGTGCTGTTTTATAAATATATGGAAAAGTTCTACTTTGTGTGTAAACAAAAACACTGAGCCGAAACCGAATGACTTCCAATCCTACTTCCGGTGTAATGTTAATCTATGGGAAAACATCGAAATTCAACTGAGTTTTTCAAACTTTTAATGCAAGTTTTTCAAACTTTTTTTGCACTATTTGGATAGAAGATGATCTGTGGATTTCAGATTCAGGATTTTATAGTATTTATTTCAGTATCTTTTCTAAAATACCTTGTTAATTTTTTAGCTCAAAGCAATGACGATTTTGCATTAACCGGAAGAAGAAAAGGGTACTAATGACTGTAGCGCCCCCATAGTAAGCTTTGTCCATACATGGTGTCTATATATATATACAAATCAGTTGGGAAGTTTCTTAAATTAAGAACTTCCGAATGAAGTTAGCCTGTTTCAAGTCAAACTAGTAGCAATAAAATGGCACGCTTACCCGGAGGACAGACCCCATGACCTTTGGATCCAAAACCGAGTAACTTAACCACTATACCAGAATGATCATCTTAGTACGGAGGTTGTTACTGGCTTATATGGATGATACCGCTACACACTCCCTACCTATGAGATGGTGGTTAGGCGAACCAACGATTTAGTTGTTATGGCGAGCGTGTTACGTGAGCAGTTGTTGCTGTAATTGGAAGAGTTGCGTCAAGTGAGTCTGATGACGTTGCTGCGTCAAGAATGTCTGACAAGTTTGTTTTGCTGTGCCAAGTGAGTCTGGCGAGTTACCTGCATCAAGTAAGTCTGATGAGTTTTTGTTTGCTCTTTTTGCGGATAGATGGCGCCACGACAGTTCAGATGGTTTGGCGTTCAGATCACGTCCGGGTCACCAATGAAGTGGCACGCTTATCCGGAGGATAGAACCCGTGTCTTTCGGATCCAAAACCGAGTAACGTAACCACTATACCAAATGTTCATCTTAGTACGGAGGGTGTTACCGGCTTATAAAGATGAAAACGCTACAGTATATAATACATCCTAAGTTTAATAATAGATGACATTTAGTGTCATAATGTAAGAATTTGGTGATCGGAAAATCCTCATGCTATCCTAGAAAGGGATAGTCCAAAATCAAACGTGTTTTGTGGAGTGAGTTTCTCTAATGTTTTCAGACCATTTTTATTTGCTGGAAAGACTTTTATGGAAATTATGTAACTGGACATGCTACAGATTTTTCTTATACCAATCATCACAGAAAGTATACCAGAAGGTTTCATTTTTCAAGAGGATGATACGCCTTGTTACTGCCACACAGACGTTACATCTTACCTCAATGCTGAGGTACCAGTTCAGATTGATCGAGGCGATGTTATTCAATGGCCACAACAATCACCAGATTTTTTACCTCCGGATTTCAGTGTGTAAGGGGTTTCGTAGAAGATCGAGTGTACTTCGTCTCTCTCTCTCTCTCTCTCTCTCTCATTCCCTGCATCTCTTCCTCAAGTAAAATTAAGAATCTACACTGCAATTAATTTGATCGATGGAAACATTCTGACCAATCTACGACAAGCATTGATTTACCGAAGGATATATGCATAGTAACAAAAGGATGCTACATCGAACGTTCATGATAATGTTTAACTTGAGCTATTTTTTTTTTATCATACAAAAATATATACTTTAATTTCTTCCAATAAGTTACATGTAATAAATCTTTCTTTTTTCCCAACTAATTTGTAGATACTAGGGTTTCTGATTTCCCGGGTTCTTCCATTCCCGGGAATGTAATTGTCGTTCCCGGGATTCCCGGAAATACATCAAAATTTAAAAAAATTTAAAAACAAGTTATTTTTAAATAAAATCAATAATAATTATATAAAATAAGGATACATATAAATTCCAAAATTAATACTTATTTTTATAATGAGCTAAAAAATACAAAAATATATATAATAAATTGATTAGTCATTTTTAAAACAGGATTTCAGAAAGATGGAAAAAATGTTACAATTAAAGATTTTGTAAGTTAAAAATCTTGGGGAAATATTTCACATTTGAAAAATAATTACTAAAATTAATATTCCTGTACTGACCCACATGCGTTTGAAGATAAACCAGTCAAAGCTCTCTCTCTGAATCAGTTATTTCTCTAATGTTGCTACTAGGAGATAAATATTAATAAATACTTGAAAACTCATTTGCTGCAGAAGTGCCGATTATGTAAGTTAAAAATATTAATTATAGTATTTAAGATATTTTATTTGTATAACAGATTTCTTGTTTATTGGAATCGCTATATTATTGTTACATAAATATAAATAAATATTAATATAAGAATCTCACACGAAAGGTAGGTTTAGAAAAATAATAAATAAGAAAAATTGCGAGGTTGCTTATAAAAATATTCTTTGCCAAACAGTTTGGAGACTCATTCCCTTCTTCAAATTGCTGATTCCATTAAAAAGCTCATAATAAAAACAAGTATCCGAAAAAAAAATTTCAGAAAATATTGAATAAATAACAGTTTTAAGTATTAGTACTTACGTTATCCACATAAATCAAGATCTTGGAACTTCGATCAGATAGTGCTGGTTGACTACGAAATACGATTGCTTTAAAAACCCAGTACTTCTTGTTAACGAAGCTTGATACACAGATAGACAGGAATTGATCTGGACAGATACTCCTTCTCACGACTAGCTGGAAAATTTATCACACCCAACGTTCTCATATTACACTCTTACCCCCCAGTTTGGATAACCAACATTCTTTCGTCCAGAAGTTCGGGGTGAACGATCGCAAATTGCTACAGTAGGGTCGGCTAACGATGTCCGAGATTGAAATCTACAGTCAAGTCAAAAATAGTTAGCTCAAAGATAATTCAAACCCCGTGCGAAGTATAATTCCCGGGAATAGAAAAAGTACAGAAAACTTATGATTTCCCGGGAAAGAAACCATAGTAGATACCCTGTATGCTACTGAAATTCTCTGTTTTTTTAATATGAATATCATTGGGGGAAAACTATTATTTTCCATCATGGCCTCCGAGCATAATTTTTGACTTAAAAATATGTTATTCTGGAAAAGATTTTAAGTAAACTCTCTCCCTTGTAGAATTCCTTTTCAACAAAATGTACTTATTCGTGCTATAAGTTTTAATAAAATTATAAAGCAGTTAAAATTAAGAAAAATACTGCAATGAAATTTTAAATTAAATGTTTTTAAAACTTTAATTTACCTTTTAAATTAACACTATCCTTTAATTCAAATTGATCACCTTTTGACTTTACGCGGTCTTCATATCTCTTTGGCCAATCATCTATCGAGACTCGCACTGCTTCCATGAGAGTATCCATCGCTGTTTTCCATAGACTATTGAAATTGGAATGCTGCTTTTGGCACAGCTTCGCCTCCAATACTGACCACAATTTATAGCTTAAAGTATTTAAATCCAGACGGCTGAAAGGTCAGTTCTTATGTTATGTGAATTGCAGAACATTCCCTTTTATATCCACCGCTGGGTCATCTTTACCTTAAGAGGAGGCGTAGAATCCTCTTGAAAAGTCCAATCATTTTCATTGAACACGTCTTAAGGAATTGTTATTCCTTCTTCCCTCTAACCCGGCTAGATGTGTAGGAGAAACTAAATGATCAGATGACATGATGAACTCAAATTATTTATTTATCTCTATACTCAACACAGACACAAATTACACTGTTATGAAGATAAATTTGATCAACTAGAGCACAAGATAGAGAGACAAGATAGCGTGGGGACAATATATACCATCATGAGAATCTATCCTTACGATAACTTACAAAGTGTGATTTAAGAAGTGCGCTAGTAATTTAACTCTAACTTCTATTTGAACTAAGATTACAGTACCTGAATTCTTGCAATCCTTTAAACTATTCGTCGTGGCCTTGAACACTAATAATTGACTCAAGCACTTCTTAGAGATTCCAACTTTACGCGTCGTACACTGTTTACGTACTACTGCCGGATTGCTAGCTTCTCACTAATTCACTTCACATGCGAGCTATCCTCACTTCACTAATCTTCAATTCTCACTTTACTAACCATCAATTATCCCTTCACTAACTCTTAAAACTCGCGAATACAGAATATATACATTAAACTTAATTTGCAAAATCACGTTTTCCTGTTCTCGGAGAAAATTGGTTGAAAGAATGCTGGCCCTAAAGAAATCCCCAAGGAGATAGTGAAAGGACACGTATAGATCCGTCACAAGGTTTACGTTTAGAGTGGGGGTGGGCGGACTTTCCCAGTATATAGGCTATTTCTAAAGTGTTTAAGATGTTGCGATCTACTCAGGGGTGTAGGTGTGCCCATTTTGTATTAAAACTCTGTTTTCTTAACACTTGTGTTCGACATTGTACTCCTCTTTTAAAATATTACACATTATTATTTTTACTACAAAAAACACAAATAACATAAAATTGTCAAGTTGAATGTTTGAATAACTACGAGCGACAATGCTAGACTGTGGACGTATTCAATGCAACAAGCACAGAACATACATGAATCGATGAATCTGAAACAGAAGTATATACTTCATTTGTTAGCTACCGAGTACCGAGCGTTTGCAAGGCATAACATCAGCACGAGAACACAATCCAGTGGAAGCGCGGAGTATGGAATGATGTATCAACAGCCAAACCTGTGCTCTCTCTGGAAGAGCTGGCCATCATTTATTATCCAATTCAGTCGGCATGTGAGCAAAAATTCATTTATACTGCCGGCGTTGCAGAGATCGCTTTGTTCCCCTACAGTGGCAGTGAATATGTTTGGTGGGATCGTGCGCTTGCAGTGAAGGTGCATGTGTCATCGACACATTTATCTTAATGATTTGCTTAAGTAAACACAGTCGTACGATTGTGAAAAGCCGATTCTCCAGTTCAGCTGGCTTCAGTGTTCCATAAATATGTTTCTTTTAGTATACGCATCTTATACCTTACTGAACGTTGTCACTCCAAAAAAACACTATAACAAAAACAAACAAAAAGACTCACCAAGGAGTTGCCTGATTAGAATGAAATTTCGTATGCAACGACATTTGTACCGAACATGCAAGTGATTTAAATTTGGTGTCCAATGAATAAATAGCGGGAGCTACAGCGCATCTGAACTGTTCACTCAGCAGGTGTCTATAAGAATCGATTCTCAACCTGATGGTCAAAATTTCTGTTGCATTGCGATTTAGGATATCTTTCAACGACTGAAAAAATGCCTCGCTGAAGATTCGAGCTCATTACGAGCAACTGCCAGAGTTTGAAAGAGGCAGGTTGGGCAAATCGGAGATCTACTCGTCATATGGGTCGAAGCGATGCGGCCATTAGAAAATGCTGGCAAGAATGGGTGGCCAATGAGGTTTCAGCGTCATGATGGTAGTGATCGACCGAGGGCCAAAGCAAATCGGGAGGTCAGTTTGTCATATCAACTGTCACAGCGCCTGATTCATTGTTATCAACCATCAAACGTGTGACCCGCACACAAGTGTCACCATGACCATTCACAGACGGCTGATAGAAAACAATTTACGCTCGTATCGACCACTACGCCACCTGCTACTCACGCTTGCACACTGTTGAGTCAGATTACAGTGGTGCTTGGCTCGATCAGTTTAGAATCATGCTGACTAGGGATCTATAGTGTTTAAAGACGAATCCCACTTACACCTGTGTCCTGACGATCATAGAAGACGTGTCTGAAGACGCCCAGGACAGCGTGCCGATCCTGCTTTCACAATTACATGCCACACAGGCCCTCAACCAGGAGTTATGGTCTGAAGTGCCATTTCTTTTGACAGCCGGACTGCTTTGGTCATCATTAGATGCACACTTACAGCACAGTGGTACATCGCGGACATTCTGATAACTGTTTCGCTACCGTTCCTTTGGCAGTACCCTGGCCTTACTTTTCAGCAAGATAATGCCAGACCACATACGGTACGTGTTGCTATGAACTGTCTTACAGCTTGTCAAACACTTCCTTGGCCAGCCAGATCTCTCTCCAATTGAGCATGTCTGGGATATGATAGGAAGGCAACTGCGTCTACAAGGGAATGTTGATGACCTGCCCGACAATTGGAGCAAATTTGGCAAGAAATACCACAGGAGACCGTCAGGGTACTTTATCCCTCTATGCCACGTCGTGTGGCAGCTTGCATCCAGGCTAGTGAGGGGGTATTTTGTAACTCTGAAATAAATCATTCAATTTTCTGGAATTTTAATCATTTTCTATTCTGTACATAATCTTTCTACCCACCAAAATTTTTGTCTCTGTCGGACAACTCGTTCTTGGTGCGTCTCTTTTTTTGTTACGGAGTGTATCTTGGAGGTCCATCTTAATGGATCGATTGACTTAATGCCCAGTCTTGGATTAGAGCACACACACACACACAGGAGTGGCTAACCTTTTTGGGAAGAGTGCCACTTTTCAGATAGAAAATAATTATGCGTGCCACTTCCACCTTTCGAACAAATGAAAAAAAAATTTTTAATGTTACTTATAGGCTTCTTATGTAATTTTTACGCAACGAGCACATTTTTAATGCAAATCTAAGTAGTGGAAATTTAAAAGCAATGTAACAAATGAGACCAAAAGCACAAACTTAGATTTTATTGTTTATCAGTTCAACTAATTTTGAACAATAATATCGTTTTATTATGCTCATAACAGAAAACATTTGAATCAACAAACGTATGTTGATTTGCCGAAATTCAATAAAATTCCTTATACTTGCTTTCAATTGCAGTATGATGTTGTAGATCAATAATTTTGATTTAGATTTCAGGAGAGCGGCAATTAACGTTTTGCAGAGAAATTAAAAAAAGGATTCGAGAAAAAAATCACCATTTTTCTTTTTATAATCTTGAAAATCATCAATTTTAGCACTGAAAGAATCCCTCAAAAACGGATATTAAATTTTTAAATCTATTACAGTTCGGAGCATTATTTACTTTGGTAGATAATTCCTGCATTAATGTGAAATATGTTAATCTTTTTTTCTACAAAATCAAGACAAAAAAAAAAGCAAACGTTTGTCCACAAAGAAAGGTATATGACCAACTAGGGTAGGAAAAATACAATATTTTCCCTGTAAAATCTTAAATTTAAATCAGGGGTGGACATTAAGTCGATCGTGATCGACCGTTGGACCACCGAGACAGTTTGGGGTGACCGCTTTTACTTATAGCCAAAACGTGCATACTAAAAAACGCATTTGTGGAACCCCGATGTCCAGTGGCGGATCAAGCGGGTGGCGGACTGGCGGCCGTCAGGGGCCCCCAGTGCTGGAAAGGGCCCAAGCTTGATGAGTGCAAAGGCCAGCGACAAACCAACCACGCCACCTTGGAACAAAAAATGAAAAGAAAACAAAGATACAATGAAAACCCCGCTAGAAATTTATCGAGATGTAAAAAAATCCTAATGTTGAAAAACTTTTGAAAATATTTTTAACAATACCGATATCGAATGCAATCAGGTGAATGGTCTTTTTTTAGTTTTAAAACGTGTTAAAATAATTTAAGAAGTACTATCGGAGAAAAGAGAAATTGAATAACATGGCCATATTATATACAGAATAAAATGATTTGGACAAAATAGATATGGTAAAAATAATAATCGATGAATTTTTGCCAAAGAGAAATCAAACTGTATACACTGCGAGAAACGATGTTCAAAACTGAGAGAAAACAGCTCACTTTTGAATACTTCACATTCTCAAAATAGCTCCGATGCACGCTTACTCAAATCTGAGAATCGCATATTCTCATATTGAGACACAAGTACATTCTCATTTTTGAACCTGTTACGGGATCAAATTTTTGAGAATGAAAGATCGATATGAGTATATAATGCACTCATATTTGAATTTGTTAATGTATCAAATATGAGTTAAAACAATAAAATGAGTATGTATAGCATTTATTTTCGGTACTGTTGTATCTAATATGAATTTTTAACAGAAAAATATTTATTAACCCAAATCTTAAGGGATTTAAAAATGTGATACCTGAGTTGTAAATTTTCACTTTCTACATCTTACGTATTATTTTATTTTCATTTCATGAAATTTTTACACTTAACTTCGAAATCAAAATTCATTTTACATTTATTGTGTGTAACAAAAAGGTACTCGCATATTATCGCGAAAGTGCCTAAGTTAAAGATAACTCGCCAAATTGGCAGTAACGATTTCGCATGTGTCCTACGCCCTGAATTAGCAACCATGTACTTCGTTTTATATAATGTCGCCAATACGGTGGCGACAATACGCAAGTATCAACAAAAATATAACTTTTCGAAAGAAAAAAAATGCAACAATTATTTGATCACAAACTGCATGTCTTCGAACTTATGCTGCAAATATAAATCTTTGAAAACTGCAAAAATAAATTCGATGTTATCGTTTAACAAATGTGTATGCATTTTGAACTAGTTCCAGAAGCAATTTGATTCATTATTTATATTTATGTTTCTCTAGAAGCATTATATTGTTTCCTTAAAATCATATACAAGCAGAAAATTAACTTCTATTTAAAAAAATTCAGCCCTTCAATAATAAGTTATTAGAAATATCTAGGAAACATTATGATAAATAACAGATTTTTCTAAGTAAAAATTTCAAAACAATGCCAGAAAGAAATAGCTTTTTTACATATTATGTAACCTGAAGAAAAAAACCTTTTGACTAAAGTAACACTCATTAGGCCCAGGTGTGTAAGTACTCTTTATATCAATTGTTTTGTTTAAATAGAAACCTATCCACATGGAAATAAAGAAAATGCATTGCTATATTACCAACTAAGCTCGTTTTTTGTTAAAGCAACTGATTTTACACTTTCCTATCACCAAAGAAAACAAATATAATAGTTTTTAAGTTAATGTTTTTTTTAATTAAAATACTTAAAAATTTTAGTCCTTAGAAGAATGTAAAAACAACTCTAACAGTACATTTTTGCATTAACAAAACACATTTAGTTTTTAACCTAATGGAAAGAGCTTTTAGAGAAGTTTTCAGCACCCATTCAGAAGAAAAAATAACATCATAAGGACCAATAGAATCATAATTTAGCAATTTTACTTGCTGTACAGAATTTTATTTTCAATACCTTTTTTCAATTATTCACTGTTAACAAGAAAAATAAAACAAACCAAAATCATATTGCTGAAATATTTATTCTGGAAATTGTACACATACATATATACATAAAAAATAAACAAGAATATAAGTGAAAATTTTTTTTTATAAACACTATCTAATCCATATTATAGTCAACTCCATCCTTATTTGTGCAGAACAGATTATGTTTTAGTGTAACATACATTGTAAATATAGGAAGGTGTGTAAAAGTACATAAATAAACAACTTTTTTATTTTTTTATAAAATCATGTCTTTGAGTTACAAAATGTGAGTGAAAATGCCTTTCAAACAGTGTTTCAAATAAATTACATGTTAGGATATGCGAGTCATCTAAATTATTTACTGCAGAATTTATAGATAGCTGGTTCTGAAAGGAATTTTGAAAGTTTTCTCATTAGAGTAAAATTTTTACAAAGGTTGTTCATAATTATATAGTTACAGTTTTGCTATAGCAAAACTGTAAGCTCTTAAGTAAGGTTTTTAATTTTTTTTTTATGTACTGTTCAGTTTTTTCCTTTAGCCGATGAGTTTTATTACAGCAATACATTTTATTTTGAGAATTTAAAGTAAGCGACTCTTTTCACTATTTTAGTTTTTCGACTCTTAAGCCCATGGGCCTCAAACCTTTTACCGCCAGGGGCCTCCAACTCTACCTTAATCCGCCTCTACCGATGTCAACTAATCTGGAGTCTGGGTAAACCGTAGCACCTTGAAAAAGTTACAAGTAGTCCTTACCCATGAAAAGTTTGCCCACCCCTGATTTAAATTTTATTAATGCCCCATAATATCGATGAAAATAGCTTAATCCTATAGTTAATCTTCATTCTAGAATAGCAAGTACTGATTGGGGGGGGGGGCAGTTCAGTGTTTTCTTCCAGTATTTTAAAATACGCTCCCACGCTCAAATTCTAAAATGTCGCTAGTGAAAAAAGCTTTGGGAAGCCAGCTCCCACAATAATGCAAATGCATTCATTATCTACACGAAAAATTTCAATTGTAACCCATTTAAGTGTATTTAAAACAAATTTTGAGGTAGTTTTTTTCTTCTTTGTCTTAGACAACCGCATTTCAATAAAATCGTAAGAAAAAATTGTTATTTATTATAATATTTTCAATTTTTTATTAAGTCTTCGCGTGCCACTGTTACAACTCCGCCGTGCCACACTGTGGCACGCGTGCCGCGTGTTCGCCACCCCTGGTTTAGAGGCTTCATTATTGATCCTATGATAATTGCTTTGATAAATTTTGCCTTGGTTTGGCACGCTTTTATTTTAGAAATGAATCCCTGAGACTGAGACTTTATACCTGACTGAGAGACTTTTCTCAAATTTGAGTGTGTTTGCATCGGAGCCATTTTGAGTATGTGAAGTATTCAAAAGTGAGTATTTTGTACTGGTCTGCAGTAAAATGACGTGGAGACCAATATTTTAACATTATGATGAACCCCCAATTTTTTTGCTTTTCTTTCAACTTCTGGTGAACCCAAGCTTCTAATATAGCACAACTGGATTCAGGTTATTTTTTATGGCTCGATCAAGAGCGTCATTTTCAATGAGTGAAGAACATCGACAATTTGCCTGATCTTGATGACTTCTATCTCTTTCCATGATTTTTCGAAGCATTTGACGAGAAGTGTGTGCTGTCCATCAACTTCATCCTCGTCATAAATTTGACAAATGTTAAGGCTGCAGCACTGCCTCTGTCGAACTTGTACAGCGATGACTCACGTACACTTTGTCACTCACCATGTTGCACCATCTTGGATGATTTAACTAAGATATAATATTACCAAAAATACTTTGCATTTTTGATGTTGGTCATCTACACGGGTTATTTGCCAATGATTCTGATTATCACAACGTCATGAGGAACTTCAGTTCAACTGGAAACTTGCATGTCCAAAAACGGATGGAACTTTTGCACGTGTCTCATAAATCGACGACATACAATTGTCGTTCAAACGGAGATTTGCGGTCTGGCGTTATCGGATTGCTTAAAAAAAGAAAGAAAGAGCACCTTAATTGTGTGCATATAACGAAGTATTGTACTATAGTCACACGTTTATTGAAAAACTGAATGAAAAAAGCCGAGAAATTTAAGTTTCATATATAATTATTGAAACTTTTTTAAACCAAATGTATTCAGCGAAATACAAATCATTTTTAAAGATACGTTTTTTTATGTAATTACAATTTTATATTTAAGGTATCCGCCTACTTGCGACAACTTTTTTTAAAAAATAAATGGAGATATGGGGATATTTTTGTGGTTTTTAGATTTGTTTAGTACATTTTAAGAAAATTATACTGAAATTAAGAGAAAAAGAAATTATTAACACTAAAATGGGTAAAAATTGACAAAAAATAACATAAACGCGGCCCACTCTGTACCAAAAGTTTATGAACAAATTTTCAATTCTGATGTGTTGCTATGTTATTCATTTTTGAAATGGCCATCAGTATAAGAGATATTTTAATTTTTACAAAAACTAGAGCATCTTATCTTAGATATTATATGAAATTTCTTTAAAAAAAAACAGTGATTACATTCACAAAAGGGACTGTAAATTTTGTAATAAAACAGTGATAGATAAATCTGAGAGTTAAAACATTACTACTATTATGCAGTACATACACTAAAAATTTCAGTTAATTATTTTCAAAACTTTTTGAGTAATCGCTGAACCCGTTTGATTATTTTCAAAAAATCACATTTCGAGTAAAACGCGTTTTAAAGTATGGCATCTTGCTTAAAGTAATGGCATCTGCTTTTGCTAAAACACTTGTAGTTTTTGTTCTAGTGAACGGAAAATAATAAATTTGGTACTTTTATAAAGTTAATAAGATGGCCTATAAAATAAAATCATAAAAAAATTGTCAATTTTTGGCACAATTCACAATTTTAGGGTAGTCGGGGATACCTTAAAAAAAACACCTGTTATTTATCTCGTTTAAAACATTACTTTCTTCAATAGAAGCTTTCTTCAGCAGCTCTATAGTGTGGCGATTTGCTCCACAGTAATCCCTAAAGGGAAATTTGCATGAACCTTCCCTAACCAAAGGGGAATTCAATCAGTCTGTGAAAAATTTTGGCCGATTCAGAAGCCTCGAATCATAATAAATATTTTAAAAACTGAAATAAGAGGAAATACTTGAACTGCGAACAATTCATTCTTCGGCTTACTCAACATTTTTTGGTAACCCAGACCGGCTACTTAGTCTACAATTCCCTAAAGGGAAATTTGCACGAACCTTTCCTACCAGATGTGGAGCAAGTCGCCATATTTAGTGTGAGACGGATCGAAACGGTTCCTTCTACTAACCCCTTAGAGATTCCTTTTGGGCCGTCATTTGTTCAACCAACTTTCTCCGAGGACAGGAAGCGTGATTATGCAAATTAAGTTTAATATATATGTTCTGTATTCGCGAGTTTGAAGGTTAATGAAGTGAGAATTGAAAGTTAGTGAAGTGAGGATAGCTTGGATGTGAAGTGAATAGATGAGAAACTAAGTAAATCGGCAGTAAAACGTATACATAAACAGTGTACGAAGCGAGAAGTTGGAATCTTAAAGAAGCGCTTAGTTCGACTGTTGGAACCGTGTTAACATAAATGCAAGGATAAGAAGACCACAAGAGTTCAGGTACTGTGATCTTATTTCAAGTAGAAGTTAGAGAGTTAAATTATTAGCACGGTCCTAAATTAATCAAGATTTGTATAAGCTATCGTAAGAGTAGATTTGTATGATCGTATATATGTATTATCCCCCATGCCATCTTGCCTCACCTTCGTGCTCTGACTGATCAAAATTATCTTATTTAGAGTATTATTTGTGTCTGAGTTGAATATAATGATAAATAATTGAAGTTCCTTATGTCGTCTGATCATTTAGTTCCTCCCACACATCTAGCCGAGTCACAGGGGAGAAGGGCTGTAAATCCCTTATAAGTGTGAGTTTATCATCGTGGCACTTAAAGCAACACTAAGGCTATTGGCGAATAACCTTTAATTTTGAGAAACGGTCAAGTAACAAGGATGACACCTGAGCAGGCATTCCACACTCTTCTAACTTTCACACCAAGTCAACAGGTCTTTGAGCCACGACAGATTTAACATGCATTCCCTTTACACGGTGAATCGCCAGTAATGAGGATTCAAACTCACGACTCGAGAACATCAGCCACGAGTTCGCGACCCTGACCACCAAGCTACAGGGCCACAGTAGCGATTATGTTAAAATATTTATGTGTAAAAAATGGAAAAGAGAAACACATCAAATCAAGAAAATATCAATCTTTAATGAAACATAATCAAAATTTTAAATTAATACTTCCACAGGACATACAATTCAAACACAATCTTTCAAACAATAAATTATTTAAAATAACGGAAAATGGAAAGTAAGAATATATTTCACACAATTAAAATAAAGAATTTAGCGTTTGTATCAGTATAAAATATAATTAAAAGTGTTAAAATGTTTGTTCAAAATAATGAATTTTATACGCGGTATAATTGTAACGTAAAATTATAAAATGTAAATATAATAAAATTTAAGTTAAAAGGACCCAAGAAGGATAAGAACATGAAACAAAAATAAAATCTCGTGCCGTCAAAGAATACAACCAATACCTTTTCAAAGTAAAAAAGTTGAAATATATTAACATTAATTTCCTTTTTCATAACAGGAACGAGGGGTGTGTAGAAAATATATTCAATCATAATTTTGGTGCATAAAAAAAATGCTAGGATGGTGCCACGTATTTTTCAATTCCAGAAGCTCATGCGAATAGATTACGAAATGAAGTGAACTGCACCTTCTAATTTTTCTGTGTATAAATTTTCTCTTTAAATTAGTCGAAAACTGAACACAAACTAGCCTTAAAGAAATTTTAAAAGTATCATTATTCAGCATTAGGTTTTAAGTAACATGTATAGTTATTGTGTTTATCTAATCGGTTTTAATTGCTTTAAATGAGTTTCTTAACACCTAGTTTTAAAATTAGTTTTTAACTGTTGATAATAACTCTTGTTTGAAAAGAAAATTTTAAAATTATTTTTTATACCCATGATGTTAAACTTTACAATATTATAACTTCTAAGCTAAACTCAGTGGCGCAACAGCCCATAAGGGCTAAGGCCTCTACATCTCAGCATTCGTGACCTTGGGTGTTTAGGTGCATGAGCAGATGTTCCGGTCAGATGGTCAGTCTAACGCGAAAATATTATAGCTCCTACTCTGATATAGTTTTCTGGATATAAATTACAATAACACACAAGCAAATAATAAATTATACATTCATTATACATATGTGTGCGTTGTATATATTTAATGAAGGTTGGCTGGCCTGAAAACAATGTTTAAGCCTGCGATCTTAGTTCCTAAGCCTTAGATTTTGCTTTTGTACGACTAAGGTTATTTCCTTTTTTACCTTTTGTCGGGTTGTACTTCTATTTTAGCTTTGCTCCTTTAGATTTAAAGCAATTTAGTACATACTATTGTTGATCATATGTACCGAAATTTCTATATAAATCTAATAAAGCTAAACAGTAAATTCAAATATAATAAAATATTATAGGTCAGGACAACAGCAAACCCTTAGCCTTAAAAACTAAGATTGTAGAGTTACACTTAGTTTTAAGGCCAGCCAACCTCACCAAAATTTGCCTAAACTGCAAAGAAAAGAAAATAGCATAAGAATAAGTTTCTAAAAATAATATTAAGATTATAATCACATAATACTAAATATTAATGCTTAAAACACTATAAGATAGTTTCCAACACCAAATACCAAGTAAAAATATTAATCTACACACCAAAGCCAGAACAAAAATTTAAATATATAAATATAGTAAATTTTTAAGAAAACCCATTCACAGTACATCAACACGTAAAAAATAAACTGATCCTGCCACAACCAAAACACAGTATTGCCGATAAAGAAAAATTGATAAAGTACTTAAAAACAAATAGAATTATTACTAAAAAATCATGAAAATCATAAAAATTTTAAGAATATTAGTTTTAAAAAAAAGAACAAAGATTAATTCAGTGAAAGGCCAAATGAAAATAATTATTAAAAAACTTTGGGGAGCCATCTAGTGAATGTAAACAGGAATGAAAAAGAAAAACCAATATAATATACAGTTAATAGTTAACATGCAACAGTTGCAGTTTTTTGTTGTTGTTGTTGCAATCTTGTTCAGCTAAATTGAATTATTTTGAAATGTTTCTGTAATCCATCAAATGGAGATTAGTAGTTAAATTCTTCGGTGTGAAGTGCATACAATTGTTCGAATTGACATCGCTGTGCGTGTTTAACAGGGATAAAAGAACATGAAAAGGAATTCGTTTTGTTTTAATTCATGATAAAATTTCAAAGTCCATGGTTACTAAATAGAGGATTAAGTTAACCACGAACTACAGTATTATTAATAATTATCAGTTATTTTCAACCATTTCTTTATTGTACTATCAAAGTTATCAACTAACTGATAAAGTTAATCTTCCTCTTATGACCACAAACACACTGACACTGAGTCTACACATAGTGTAGAGTCAGGTAGATTAAGTTACATGGCAATTTCTAATTGTCATGACTCCATTTTCGAATTCGATTACGTTTGAGTTTTTTCTCGACAGATAAGCCTTTTGCTAACGTTTACACTCTTTCGACATTATTTTTAATTATTATGGAAATCTAGGAGTGATATCACAGGTGATTGCTTATCAAAGAAACCATAGTAAACCTGCAAGCTAATGGGGTCCCACTATACACAGAAAAATTTTACATACAATTCTTTCCGGTGAACTATTCAAAATATTGGGTTTTCATTTCTTTTTCAATCAGTCGATATTGAAACGCGTATGGGAAAATATAAACAATTCAATCAAAGTTATATATATATATATATCACAGGACTTTTTATCAGAGGTGTATATACAAAGTGATTATTAATTCAAGTTCAAAAGAACCATTGGTCAAGAATGACTTCAATTTTGAACTGAATGTACTTGAAGAAGTGGGAAACAGTAAGATATTAGGAAAAAAAATTCTTTCGGTTTTTTTTTAACCGGTTTTGGCCACAAAACAATTAAAAACCAATTTTTCCCATCCAAAGTGGTTCGACTTTGTCGTGGTGGATGGGTTTTTCACTTACAATGCAACAACTGTTGAACGACTCGGAAACCATGCCCCCCCCCGTCAAAGAACTGAAACAATCATACTTATTGAACAGTATATTTGATTTAATGTGCAACTCATGCCAACGTCGTCGTAATTGGATTTAAAATGTTCCTTGTAGCCGAATCCACTTTCATTATGCCGCTTACAGCGCCATCTATAGATACACTGTGGAACTTTTTTTTCTCGCTTACCGTTTCCCTCTTTTCAAGTACATACTGTTCAAATTTGAAGTCACTTTGAACCAGTGGTTCTTATTTACAGCATGTTGAAAGTGGAACTTTAAATTATAATATTTTTTGTGTGTACATACACATATATATAATGATCACGAATTACAGTGTTGTTAAATTATGAGTAGTAAGAAATGTTCTTCGATTCAAAAAACTTCTTTTTTCAACCCGTTATACACTTGTTCCACAAAATCGAATTCCTCCTGCAATTGTTCGGCAATTCTCTTCAGTTCTTTCCCTTGTTCACTCAAAGATCCTTTATGAATATCGATGCTTGTCAAAATTATACTCGTAACGTCCAAAGCCATTCCAATGCCAGCAAATACTCGAATGGATCGAGCAGCAACCTTGGGCACGTTTTCTACGACAGTAGGTGCACCCTTGACAGCTTCCGTCATGGCCTTTCTCGCCATCACCCCAACAGCTGCAGTGCGAAAGTTACTCACGGCACCAATACCACCACACACTCCAATAGTCAATCGTTGAATCAGTGCTAATCTGTCACAGAGGTAACTGTCCCTCATGGGCATGAAAAACATGACCACAATGAAACTTATCAACACAGCAGCAAGATCGGGTCCAAACCTGGCGAGTAAATTCCCACTTTCTAAGAGCTTGGCGATAAGTATAGCGAGAAGTGGTCTCAGTTTGTCCATGAAACTATCGTTTATGAAGCTCCTCAGATCTTTGAACTGGGCGTAAAACAAAAGCAACTCCTCTTGAATGTCTGCCATGATTTTGAAACCAACGATCCTCTCGATGGCTTCGATTAAGTCATTGGAACGTTCGAACCATTCTTGTAAATGACGGAAGAGTTCTTGGTCGACTTCAAGGGCGGTCTTGGCTTTCGTCATGCGTTTTTTTAGAAAGGCTACTTCGGCGACTGAAGTCCCTAAAACTGTCGTGCCGCTGATGCCAGCGGCTACTCCACCAGCAATCAAAAGAGGAGGAAATGCTACAGAGGCAATGATAGCAGCACCTAGAGAATAAAGAAAAATGTATATTAAAAGACAAGAAAGGATGACAAAGAGAAATTTATTTATTAATAATGAAAGGTTTTCTTGAGAAAGTCACAAACAGTACTGGGTAAAATAATTTCAAGTCAGAAGGTGCTTAAAAAAAGATTTTGATTTAATTCGACAACATCACTGTTGCACTTATTATTGAAAATTTACGCACATTTAACATTTGTAAGTGCGACCTACTTGAAGTAGCTCTTTCACCATCTTGCCAACTTAAGGGTGTGCGGGGAAAGAAAGCATCCCCAGAAACTTCATAATAATTATTATTTTATTACTAATCAAGCACAGATCAACCACAAGAGAAACTACAAGAGGAGACTTTTGGAGTGATATAAAGAGAGCAATCTACACTAAGTAAACAAGTACAAGTTATCTGATTAGTTTAATCTAATCCAATTTATCTTAGGTTAATAATTATCAATCCACTAATTTATTATAGTAACAAACTCCTTCCTTAACTTAAGTTGTGATCATGAACTATATCTCACCTACATATCACCGCAACAGTTCCTGTGTGCTCCTTCTATCTTACATTTAAAAAACCTTTGATTTTATATAGTCAAACTAATCTACATATCAAGGTTTCTTCTTGAGGGATGGCTGTGAATTAACGCGAAAGTTAGCCCCAAAATTTTCCCAAGAGGATTAATCAGAAGGCCGCGTATAGATCCGTCACAACTTCTAAGAAATGCTTTAAAAATTAGCCTTATTTAACTCTATTTTCGTTCAATTCTTTTATTCATACTAATATAGTATATTATATATAGCCGTTACCCGCTTCGCTTCACTACGTGTTTCATGATATTATAATATGGTATACATTGTTTCAAAATTATTGATATTTTAATCCTGTAATTAACTTTTGATTGTATTGAAAAACATTCTTAAAGCCTTCGCCTCTTGATTTAAATACGACACGACGCGAATTTCTAAAACTGGAGTATATTTATCGTTTACACTCTCGTATTCCCACACCTTGGGAATAGATTTCCGCAAAACCAATTATCAGATCTCTACTCAAAGAAACATGTCTGCCAAATTTCAAGTCTGTAGGTCTAATTTTTCAAAAATGATGATTTTTTTATCTGCAACCTCCTGGATGTCAATTTTTCCGAAACTCTTTCTTAGTAGATCTCTTTCTACTCATTAAAAGAAACATGCTAGCCAAATTTCAGATCTGCAGGACAAATGAGCTGATGACCAGCTGTCTGCTACCCCTTCTTAGGGTTTTCCGTTTCATTAGGTGAAAATACACTTTTATTGCTTTCCTTCCTCAAGTGGACACTAGAACAACCGCACTCTGTTGTCAGCCGTCCATATCTTTCGTTTAACACGTGGTCGTGCTACAAATGTGGTCAGTGAGTGAGTGAGTGATTTTGGGGTTTATTGGCGCAAGAGCCGATTTCGGCTATACTGCGCCAAACATTTGTTTTAATATCTGTGGTCTAGACGGGAAGAGAAAGAAAGAATGAATTGAATAACAAGAAAGAGGGTCGAAAATAGAGAAGGATCACTAGGGTACTCCGGGTTCGTGAAGCCCGTGTTTACCAAAGACAGTAAACCCCGTGGGAAAAGGAAAAGATCACTAGGGCACCTCGGGATTGTGACACCCGTACTCACCTAAAAGAAGGTGAGCCCCCTGAGGGGGACACGTGGTCAGAAAGGATGGTCCACTATTGTGAAGAAGAGATGCGTAGGATTGTGACTGAATGTATTCTTTTAATACTGTGGACTTTTAAATTCTGTATAATATTTATCTAGTTATTTTTACTTTTTAAAAATTATCTTAAAATAGTTTTATACATATGTAGAATTGGTGTTTTATTACATAGTTTCAAATTTAAATGTGTTAGACAAAAAATTCTCTTCGAATATTTTGAGTTTTTTTTATATCCTCTTGATAATTCAAAGTTTTTCATTGGTCAACAAATAAACTAAGTAATCAGATAAATTAGAATTAGGTGAATTATTTAATTAAAGAAGACTTTAATCATATGGAAGAGAATTTTCCACCTAAACATTATTTATAGCTAGAGCATAATTTAAATAGTTAATTAAAAATTAGTTCAAAGTAAAAAAAAAACTTAAAAAGAACTAAATAATTTACTATACGAAACAGTAAGTTTGATGTACTTTGCACTCAAAATAAAATGATACGCAATTTCATAAAAATTTTGTAAAGCTTCCAAGAGAGCATGATTTGAATAAAATGTGTAGGAAAATTTGGTCCTTGTATAAATGATTTTAATTAATAAAAACCTTTCACAACACTACCTTTTTATCAAACGTTCACAATATTCTATCATAGAACGCTGCTTCAAAGATTCTAAGTAAGAATGAGAGATGTTGCGATAGTTATTGTTGAGAAGTATCATTTGCTGAATGTGTTAAAAAAACACACCAGATTATTGTTTTCGTTAGAAATCTCGCCAAAATTCTGGCTTTTTATAAATCAAAGCGGCTGACATTTCTAGCATTTTGAATGGCTTTTTACAAAATTATGGTTTTGCAAAAATTTTGTTAAAACAAACAGTGATCATTTTCATGTAACATTGCGTAAGATTTAAACGAAATTTTCCTGAGATAAAAGCTTGACTCCTTGTCTCCAAGCCCAGCCGTAATGACCTGTATTCAGAAATCCACTTGAACACTTTTTACCATTTTTATAAACTTGCTTTCTTGTCTGTCCGGGTGAAATTTTGTAATTGATTTTAAACAAACTTCCAGATGAGCTCGAGACTTGAAATTTGGACCACAGGTAAGAAGTGGACGACAATGCATGAAAATATGAAAAAAGAAGTTCTAGTCTCGAACCCGGGATCCCGAAGAGGTTGTATGTCTGATCGGGTGGAAATTTTTTTTGTTTTGTTTTTTGTAATTGATTTTAAACTAACTTCCCGATGAGCTAGAGTCTTTAAATTTGGACTATAGCTTAGAAGTTGATGACAATACATGAAAATGGTTATAAAAACATCGTACATAAAAAAAAAGATTTTATTAAAAAAATTATTAAAAAATGGCGTCTAAAATCAAAAATGTAAAAGTGTCTAATAACATGACGATATACATGCATGTGCAATGCATCTCTCACACATTCAAGTCGGTTAGAAAAGCTCATTATCTAATATCAAAGATGAATCGTAAATAAATTATAATAACCTGACAAAAATTAAATAATTATTTTCCAAGATACTGAAATAAATTTTTCATCGAAAAATATTTTTTCATGTATTTATTACCGTCCTTTTTATTACGAAAAAAAAAATTTTTTTTTTTGAAGAATTTTACCTTTTTTAGAATTTCACTGTTACATTACATAATAAGTAGTATTTGTATCTTTTTCAGGGGGGAAACTTATGCATATACTTATGGCGCCATCTCTTGGGATATTCTAGTAATAAAACTTCGGAGAACCGAAAACTAAAATCTGAAGGGGATAAAAAATTTGAGAAAATTAGGGCAAGAGATTTTTTTTTTTGGTCGTCCCGTTTGGCAAAAGTAATTTGCAATGCGTTGAAATAAACAATGAATTTCAAGAGAACAATAATGATATTCAGTTTTTGTCTGGTAAACATCTAACTTAGTTGTTGCTTTTTTTTTTTGCAAATTATTAAAGTTAGTAGTACTTTTTAAAGATTATTTTAGTGTGAGCAAATTCAAGAAGCTTTGAGTTTCTGTTCTCTTTGGGCTAACAAACTTTAACAGTTTATCTGTGAATTTGAATTTTTTGATGAAATGAACATAGTTTCAAAAATGTTAGTTATTTTTAAAAATATATGATACTTACGTATTAGTGTCATTGCAACCAAATTGGCTCCACGAAAAAAATCACACCATGATATCAAAACAACAAAGACCCTAATGTGTTATATATGAAAATAAACTAATCAGATTTTTTGGTGGTGGTGCCAGTTAGGCTGCGATGATGCTAATATTTAAGTACCAAATATACTTATCTCACACTTAACATATTTAGCTGAACAATGAAACATCCAGAAAAAAAATCCTTTTTTAAACTAAGTTTGAAAATAAAAAGCAATAGAACAGTTTAGAAATAACCCCTAATTGGTGTTCTCAGCTCATACTGAAAATTTTGATAAAAAAAATGCTATCATTCAATTCCAATGTTATAATGACTAAAAAAATGTAACATAGTATGCTAACTTACAATCAAGTATCAGAAATAAATATTCCAGTTATAAAATTTATTTTGTGAAACTTAATTAAGTTTTTGGAAACATTTCAATACATGAGCATTTAATTATTTTCAAATATAAAAATAAAAGTTCATTTCACTGAAAAACACTATCGAAGAATGAATACTTTTATATATTGTAAGACGAAACAAAAATGAAGATGATTAGGTATGAATAAAAAGGCAGAAAAACATTAGATTTAAGAAAGTGGACTAATTGATTAAAGACTTTATTTGCATCAATTAAATTCATTGAACTTCATTTTCTTAAGCATAGATAAAATATTTTTTCGCAAAACTATGCTTTTTATAATCTTTAAACTAATCATATTTTGTGACTTAAAAACTAGAACAGTCGTGAAGTTTCAATTTAAATCATAGTGCAACCATTTTATAAACTCCGAAAACTTCACAACAGATTATCCTGTTTAAACTGTTCTTTAATTTATATTTTGGCTTGCAGTAAGATATTGAATATAACTTACTCTGTGATACATCTCAGTAAGAGATTCCTTGCTGTGTTTAAATTTGATACTTTTGTATTACATAAAAAAACTGCAGATATGTTTTCTTTCTAAGTCTATTATGTCTAAATATGTCTTTCTCCTATATTAAACACTTCCATGTATTGTCCAATTTGTAATTTCCTTTAGGTGAAAAGTCTTAGGTAATTTAATAAATTTGTAAGAAAAACTATTTACACACTATTTTACTATTAGTAAAGAGTGTTTATTTTACTACTTGTAAAATGTTATTGGAACCTAAGAAAAGCCATATTTTATATCACAAATGTTTATTGTTAAGCACAAGTTGCAAATTTTTTAACAGAATTTTTTTTATTTATAAGAGTAATAAATGAATAAATTTCTGTTTTAGAATTTTTATCAACATTTCATAAAAACTCAACAACTTTTGTTTTAGCAAGTGTACTTTTTGAATTTGACTAATGATTCCATTAAGATAACACTAAAAAATTTTCACATTTTATAACACAAAAGAGTAACAGTCAATTGAAATATCTTATCAAATTTATAGATACAGCAAAATTTTACAAAAGCAACCCCTCCAATTTTGTAAATAAATTTAAATTTTCCTAAGTTTTGTATTAGTTATCAAATAAGAAAATAATTTTTGAATCAATCATTGCGTTTTTTTTTATAAATTTATGCAAAGTAATGATTTTCAACCATAACAAACAGTTGAGATCTTTGTATCAGCTTTAAATCGAAAATTTTCAATCGGAAAACAAATTTACATGAAGATACTTCCAAAATTCTTCAGAGATGAATGTGTTATACAAACTCCATTTTTTTTCGAACTACAATGTAATGCAAGCAAAAGTGTGCCAAACATGGCGATTTATCGCTCTTTACAAAAAATTATTCGAGCAAAAAAAATTAACTTACCTCCAGCAACACCAACAATACCGCCAACTATTTTAGAAATATTTCCTTTAAACCTATCAGAATCAATATCACCAGCAATAACATTCAGCTCTTCAACAGTCATTTTCCGGCATTCAGCCCACGGTTCAAATTTATCCAAAAATACAGCACATGCTTCATCTGCTTTTTCAAAACGTTCGATTACATTTTCCATGACATTTCGCGTTTCTACTACTTTTTCTGCGTAGTCGAATTCGCATTTCAATCTGTTTGGCTGCCAATCTTCGCCAATTTTACTTTCAACCAAGGAATAAATAACTGACATAAGTTGATTTCCATTATTATGAGGTATAAACTGAAAAGTTCTTCTGTTCAAGGAGTGAAAGATATCACTGAAAACTTCGAAGCCACCCATCTCTCAGCCGTACAAACATTCGACTGGGACGGGAAAGAGGGAAAAAGAAGGAAAATTTTGTTTCGTTGGCAAGGTTACAACAAGTGATGATAGCGGTAGCTACCTGATGACGAAAAAGACAGTTGTTTTATCGAAGAATAAATGAGTCATTAATTTGTTTTGACAAACAATGCACGATTGCGTTAGAATATGGAGCAGGGAATTTTCCCTTTTTTCCCCTTTAAACTGTTTTCTCTGATGGATAGCGTCCAATTTTATTCTTTCCCAGCCGGCTTTAAAACAGTCTAAAATGAACGAATGTCAATAAAAATTTTTTTAAAAAAAACAAAAAATCACGCATTTTTTTGAAGAACAAAACATTAAAAATATATATATATATATATTTAAAACAGAAAATGTTTCTTGCTGCACAAAACGATAAAACAGAAATGTATTCTAAAAAGAAATTTTTTTAAAGCGAATAAAACGAAAATGTTTTCTTTATGTTAAATTTATGTCAGATTACGTGAGAAACCGGTTTTTGACAAAAGTATCCATTTTTTTTTTTTTTTTTTAATGATTAAGAAAAAAATTTGCAATTGTTTTGGTATGATAATTATGAGCTCCGCGCGTTTCTTGCTTTTGAAAAGAATAATAATTTATTTAAAAGCTCACAGACTTTGAGGCTACTGTTTTTTCCTATATTTTTAAATAACAAATAATATTATTCGCTTAGTGCTATTTTAAGGTTTAAAAGAGCAGGAATATTGCAGCAAAAGCTTCAGTATTGTCAAACCGATTTTTTGTTTATTTGCAGTAACTTTGTAAGTATTTTGAATACATTTAAAATCTCCGTTCAGTTCCAAAACGGGAGTTTCTGACAAATGGTTACCGTAACAACATATGGAACATTTCATTGCCACACCTTCGAAATAAAATCTAAGTGAATATTTTTCGAGATAAATTAAAAGTATTCAAATATACGAAAGTATTCTGAACTAGGAATTTTCTGACTAAATTTTTGCATATCTCGAATGGACACGTTTTACATGAAAATGTGGTACGGCCAAATATGATTATCTCATTAAC
>BMAO01009347.1:0-122781 GCA_019973975.1 Trichonephila clavata
ATAAAATAAATGTAATGAAATAATTTCCTTATGAGAACTTTTAAGACATTTTCCATAATTTTACCAATAAGCTAGAAAAGTTCTTTAAAATCTACAAGAAATTAGTCTCTTAAAAAGATTACTAATTGAAAACAAAAATTTATTTTGTAGGCTTGCCTTTTTCAAGACATGCAAGCTATTTTAAAGTTCAATATGAAAATAAAACTATTCCAATGTAGCAAAGGAATACTTAAATTATTATTTGCCTATAAGCAAGTGCCCAAAAAATCAACAATGTGACTTATTATGAATCAAGTAAATTTCATTAAGATATGTGACTACCCAAAATTCGCAGTTTTGGTGAAAATTTTCAAAAATTACTTTTGTGTTTTTATTTTAAAGACTATACATTTAAGATACTAAAAACACTCTATTTTTGTTTCTATGATATCTAGAAGCAAAGTTATAGCATAATTAGTAAACTGGAATTGGAGTTAACAAAACCAGATGCTGATCCCTACACAAAATATTTTTAAGATATTGAATTTAAATTTTCAGAACATGTTTTATTTAGTTCTATCTGTGTTATGAATCAAACTCTAATCTCTGTGTATATACAGTGAACCCAAAAAGTGTTCGTACACTTGCAATTTCCTATAAAATTTATTGTTTCCGACTAATAAAAATTAATATTTTGGAATTGTAATTTTTTTATATCTGTAACTTGTTCTTGGTGGAATGACATAATTATTTTTTTTAAAATTGTATAACTATTATTTTTAAAAATTCATAATCAAAAAGCTCCTGAAAAATTACGCCACTAAAGTCTTAGAACACTTAACAAAAATCTCAACATAGCTTTAAATATTGTATTTCTTTCTTAATTTAGAACTTAGTAGGATATCTTTTAGTGTCCACAACAACTTTTGGACATCTTGATATAGATTTATTGAGTTTTTGTAATTTCTGCATTGATTTTCCTCTATGCTTCTGTGATTATGGTTTTTACTTCCCATTATGTGTTTATATGTCATGTTTTCTTTTTATTTTAAATCTAGTTCTCCCCAAATATGCTCTGCTGGGCTAAATAAATTGATTGAGGAGGTGTTTTCAAACTTTTGGGTACAGTTATAGACACCAGCAGTGTACATTGAGAGCAGTTCGCTTGGGGTCATTATCCTGTTAAAAAATGAAGTCGTCTGAAATATCCAAATTTTGAGAGGATAATTTAAAATTTCTCTTTAAAATATTTAAATAGAGCTCATGATTCTCAATACCATCAAAAAATACCAAATTACCTAATTCTGAAGCCTATTTACACCCCCCCTCCCCCGCAAGAACACCTCTGTGTTGAATCATGGAGGTGGAGGAGCTCTTGTTCCACATAAATTCACTGGATTAAATGCCTCATTTTTTCCTTTAAAACTATTATATGCCATCAGAACCAAAAATGTTGAATTTTCTGTCATCCCAATCACTTTCCTGTCAATTTTGAATTTTCTGAAACTTAAGTCACAAGAATCTAGTTGGATGAATGAACCATGGAAGTGGAAGTGTTCTTGCGTGGGGCGTAAATCAGCCACAGAATTAGGTAATTTTTGATGGTATTGAGAATCATGAGCTCTAGTCAAATATTTTAAAGAGAAATTTTAAATTGTCTGTCCAAAATTTGATATTGAACACGACTTCATATTTTAACAGGATAATGAAGCCAAGCGTACTGCTCTCAATGTACATCGCTGGTGTCTTTATAACTGGCCCAAAATTTTGTGAAAACACCTCCTCAATCAATTTATTTAGCCCAGCAGAGCATATTTGGGGAGAACTAGATTTAAAATAAAAAAACATGACATAAACACATAATGGGAAGTAAAAATAATAATCACAGAAGCATGGAGGTAAATCGATGCAGAAATTACAAAAACTCATTAAATCTATATCAAGATGTCCAAAAGTTGTTGTGGACACTAAAAGATATCCTACTAAGTTCTAAATTAAGAAAGAAATACACAATATTTAAAGCTATGTTGAGATTTTTGTTAAGTGTTCTAAGACTTTAGTGGCGTAATTTTTCAGGAGCTTTTTGATTATTAATTTTTAAAAATAATAGTTATGCTATTTTTAAAAAAATAATTATGTCATTCCATTAAGAACAAGTTGCAGATATCATAAAAAAATTACAATTTCTATACATTAATTTTTATTAGTCGAAATCATTAAATTTTATAGGAAACTGCAAGTGTACGAACACTTTTGGGGTTCACTGTATTTATGTACTTCATTGCATTTAAATGTAAAAAATATCATTAATTTTTTAAAAAATCGAGTTTTTGCATAAAATTTGGCATATTTAAAAAGCTTTTAATTCCTAATACATATAAAGATGTTCCATTATTTATGTGCTGTATAAATATTATTTGAATACATTCATTAGAATTTTGTGTAAAAGATCCTCATTGCTATTTTTCATGAAAATTTTACTAAACTCGACAATTTTTATATACTATAAAACTCTCCAGAAAACAGCAAAAGGGTTAAAAAATTAGTTAAACATGAAGCTAAAGAGTTTGAGCTATAAATATGGTGAGTTTAAGAAATGTACAACGAGTAGAACATTTTTCATATTGTATTTAAATCTTTAAAAGCATTGTCTGAGAAACTATGTTTTTTGGCTTCATGGTAAAGTTCACAAATGGATTTCTTTTTAAGACATTGAATTAACATTTTAAGAAAACTTTTATTTTATTTTATTTGTATTATAGGCTATAATCTCTGTGTATGTATATATGCATTTTATTGCACATACAATTTGTGAGAAAAAATATGCTTTTTTTTTTAAAAAATTGACAAATTTCAAAAAAATAATGTAACTCTTATCGCTCTAGGCACAGATAATGATGTTATTTGTGTGGGTGCAGTTTTAATATTATTTGAATATATTAATTAGAATTTTCAATACAAGGTTTTCTGTAACTGCAATTTTTAACTAAAAATTCCCAATCTATCCAAAATAATTTAAAATTTTGTGGAATTGTATTTTAATTCCTGACTCAAGTGTAGTATAGGGGAGAGGGCCCTTTCGATTTTTATATAGATATTATTGGTGAGATAACGAATTCATTCTGGCTTCGGGAAACCTATCGCTAAGTGAAGTAGCTTGGCGATCGATTTTGGTCACCAAAAAAATTTGACATCGCCAAGTATCTATACTACACTTGAACCTTAATTCCTAGTTCTATGCACACCCTTTTTAAAGAAAAAAGTGTTTTTTTAGTTGAAAATTTGTTTCAATAAAATGCTCCGAGGGTAGGCACATACCTTAAATTGATTTTTTTAAGTAATCCTAAAAAAAAAAAGGCATTTTTAATACATTTTCCCGCTAAATTCCTATAAAAGCCTTACAATATCAAAACAATCTAGTACTCATGTGTTCGCCCGCGGGTAGCGTGGTAGAAACGAAAAATAGTTCGGAAGATTTATGAGAACTAAATTTGTTGTTGAACCCCAATCTTTAAAATATGTAGCCAGTATATTAAAAAAACTTTTTTAATCCTGAATATCTTTTTAATTTGTTTGATAGTGTTAATTAACCATTTTTTGAAATTTTTAGTACATGTAATGTCTCATATTTGTAAAGGCATGTGTTCAAATCTGATATAAACAAACTCATTTCAAATTGAGCATGTCCATGTAGTCATTTTTGAGTATTTCTTTTTTCTCCGTGTGCCGAGGCATGTGGCAGTGGTTACTCTGGCTACTGATTCTGGCAGGAACCACACTTCACAGAAGTCTATAAATTTAATCATTTGATACTTGGTCAACATGTTATCTACAAAATAAATTTTGTTGTGCTATCTCTTGTTTTTCTTGGTGTTGCATTTACAGTGGCCACAGCAGTGTAAATTATTTTTACAACTGAATGGTGACAATCGTGTCAAATAGAAAGTCACACATTATACCCCTGATTTTGCGATATAAATGTAGAGTGGTGCAAGCAATAGGCTCGCAACAAAATTATTTTATTCATGTTTTTATTTAACTATAAATTTATTGATAAATAGATATATTTGTATTTCATGTTGTCTATTTCTTATTTTAATAAATCATTGACCTCTATTCTCTAACTCTGCATGCATAATTGCTGGAATCGAATTATTTCAAACATGTCCTACTAGTACGAGAGCTAGCAACGTTAGAAAAACAAGAATTTTAGAAAAGCTGATTCTTTAATATGTCTTTCTCTATGTCCTTCCGAACAGCGTGCGGGCTATCTGGCTGCTGGTAAACGTCGCGTTTATTAATGCGCATCATACCTTTACAGGAAAAAAATATTGATTTTTAAATCATTTTAGCAAGAAATTTTTCTTTTTCACTAAATTTAAAATGTTATTAACAACACGAATTTATTAATGCCAGACATTTTTGTTGTTACAAATAATGTGCCAGACGCTATTTTTTACTAAAAAAAGTAATTAATTTCAAACCATTTTAGAATGTCTGTAATTTTAATATTATTTTATTTATACATAAGTAAGTACAAATTTAATTTGCCAGACATTTATTCGGTTGCTTACTTAATAGCCAGGCCGATTTATTATGCTGTCGTTAAAGAGAGACAATGGCAAATTAGGTAGGCGGAACAGAGACAGGAGTACGTTACACTATTTAAAGTATTCGAAAAACTTTATTTTTATGTGTTCGATGTTGAGTATAATGAAAAATTAATATTAAAATTCTTATTAAAATAATTATAAGTAGTTGATTAAGGGGATTCACCCATGTGACGGCCTGTTTTTTAAGCATTCTTAGGGAATTTTTTTTGGCCACCAGTAAAAAGATAGAACTTTAAGTTTTTCATCATTTATTTATATGTACTTTAAGAGTATGTATATGTCTAAAATGCTAATATCAAAAAATAAGGATTGCTGATTAGGCTTGCTAACTTTTTTTCTCGAAAACTTTAATTAATTGTGCTTTATCTGCTTTACAAATACTACCATCTGCATGACACATCGATGTTGGTATCTGTAGTGTCTGGCTACTGTTGGCGGAAGATTATGGAATGTTGGCGCTATTTAGTGCGTCTTAGGCGGTGGGTTACTGTTTTTAGCGAGAAAGAGATTGACCCTCGAAGGTGACGGTCGGGGAAGAGAGTCCCTCGTTTTTGGGAGCGCGGTGAATTGCGCTTGTCTGTTCTGTTGACACGACGTGCTGTGTCGTAAAGTAAAAAAGACATTACAGTATCGGCGTTAGTGGAAAACCCAGTACTTTTTCAATATCGGCTTTGTTGGTCATGGATGTACCGAAGAGTCGACCAAACAGATCTCGTTGCATTCTTAGCTCAATAACTTTATTACCAAAGTTATTTTTCTTCTTCTTTGGAGCACCAACAAAATTAAGCACTTGTTTTTTTAAAATTTATTGGCTTATCAAATCTATCCGGATCTTCAGCACATTCAGTAATGAACTGTTTCCGTAAATCTTAACCATTTTTCTTAATGTTCAGCAAAATGTTCGCTAAATTTTGAGGTACAGGCTTGGCAGCTGCAATATCATATAAACTATCTTTGTCTAAACTTTCATCAAATGGATTAATATTCTCCTCAAAAATTTCAATGAAATCAGCGATTTTTTTGCCATAAATTTTGGTTCGATTTGTTGCAAATCTGCAGACAAGTCTTGTAATTGCTTCAATCCATAAACATCGAGAACGTGAGAGATTATAGCAGCTATAATACTGTGACTTTTGGTCCAGCGTTGACGGGCAGCTATGGAATTAGTAAGATGTGCAAAACCACTGAAGCGTCTAGCCGCTTCGGCATTGATGGACTTCTCCAGTGTAAGATCAATTGGTATCCTCAAGAATGGTTTGTCGGTTCTTTTTATAACAAAACATCCATTCATGAATTCAGTTTTAACACGCTTTTATAAGTTTCACTTGTATGTAACGGAATCTTTGAACTCGATTTTCACCCACTTAAAAAGGTCAGATTAATTCGAAATTTTACACACTTGTCAAGGACCGATGACAATACAATAATTTCATAATTTTGTTCCATTGTCCTGATCAGGACATCAGAAAAAACGATTTCCAGATTCGGCGACTAATTTATTGTACCTTTTCCTGATTTGGCGAATAATCATTGTACCTTTTCCAGATTTGGCGACTAATTCCATTTATCATTTCTAGATTTCGTGACTAATTGCATATACCATTTCCAGATTTGGTGACTAATTCTAGATCCCATTTCTAGATGTGGCGTCGAAAAGATTAAGCTGCAACCCTATAAAAGCGAAAACTTTGCTTGGGCAATTTTCTTACCATATTATAAACCATTGTCTAGTTTTTCTGAAAATGAAAATAAAAAAAATTCGGCATGTGAAAAAAAATATTTATGTTCTAACCCAGCGTTTCTCAAACTTTGGGGTGTGCCTATTTGGGGGGGGGGCATCATAACCATACGTGGAGGACGCGAGCATATCGAAAAGTCCAAAATAAAAGATTTAAAATAATTATTAATTTAAAGAAGCAGGTGTTATAAAAGCAGGTGTTGCTAAGTTAAAATTTCCATTGTATTTTTATCGGGACTCCAAACATTAAACGCGTTTTCCCCCCTCAAAACTGTGTTTTTCAAACTTTCCTCCATTATATCTCAAGGATTATTTAACCGAAAGACTTCAAATTTATAGGGTAGACTCAGCACATATATATGCACCAAATGGGCTACGATCATTCCAAAATTCAAAATATTTCTATTTTTTATAACAAAAAAAATCCCCATGAAATTCGAAAGTTTTTCTTCAGAGGTCTACCAAAAATCCAATTTTTGGGTATTTTCAATTGAGTATAGTCCATTATGTGCATTTAAGCTTATAGGTTAAAACACAGTTATTTTTTTTAAAATTTCAGATAAGCCAATTAGCCGGAATCGTGAAGGAGGTGAGCGTCCGTTTTTTTTCGAGGAGGGTGTGTTCAGAGCGCTATAACTCACGTTCTTTAGGATATTTTTGGCTAAATATTTATATACATACTCTTAAAGTACATATAAATAAATGATGAAAAACTTAAAGTTCTATCTTTTTACTGGTGGCCAAAAAAAATTCCCTAAGAATGCTTAAAAAACAGGCCGTCACATGGGTGAATCCCCTTAATCAACTACTTATAATTATTTTAATAAGAATTTAAATATTAGTTTTTTATTATACTCAACATCGAACACATAAAAATAAAGTTTTTCGAATACTTTAAATAGTGTAACGTACTCCTGTCTCTGTTCCGCCTACCTAATTTGCCATTGTCTCTCTTTAATGACAACATAATAAATCGGCCTGGCTATTAAGTAAGCAACCGATTAAATGTCTGGCAAATTAAATTTGTATTTATTTATGTATAAATAAAATATTAAAATTACAGACATTCTACAATGGTTTGAAATTATTTTTTTAGTAAAAAATAGCGCCTGGCACATTATTTGCAACAACAAAAATGTCTGGCATTAATAAATTCTCGTGTTGTTAATAACATTTTCAATTTAGTGAAAAAGAAAAATTTCTTGCTAAAATGATTTAAAAATCAATATTTTTTTCTTGTAAAGGTATGATGCGCATTAATAAACGCAACGTTTACCAGCAGCCAGATAGCCCGCACGCTGTTCGGAAACACATAGAGAAAGATATATTAAAGAATCAGCTTTTCTAAAATTCTTTCTCGAAAACGTTGCTAGCTCTTAGACTATACTGTGTGGCACGCTGAATCATATTTGCAGATTGGTTTCGTTCGCCCCATCTGAAAGGTTACCGACCCCTGATGTAAATTTATATCTCCCCTCAAAACAATGGAGTTGTAACACCTTAACGTAAACTTATTTTGAAAGAAACCAGCAAAAACCAACAAACAAATAATTATAATAATAATTTTTGTTTTATCTAAAGAAACACTTAAACCATTTTTTTGCCCCCTCCCCCCAATGCACTCTTTGACTAACATCGACTTTTACTATCTTTCTTTTCGAATAGTTTTTTTTAAAAAAAAAAAAAACGTATTTTTATCAATAAAAGTATTTATGCCTTTTCAACAGAAATAATAATGGTATTATTTATTTTATGAAATTATTTAAAACTTTCTTTTGTCTGATATATTTGTGGAAGCAAGGTGCTGCCCATATAAGCCCAACATTGTAATTATTACACTTCCAAACGACTCTTTTTTTCTTTTCCTTTGTTCTATCCCTTTTAGCTTAACACACAACACAGTATCTTGTAAGAGCTTATTTTTTGGATATCGGTGGAACAAAAACTCTTAAAATGACGTTCCGTTAGTCGTAGAATTCGAGAAGATTTTGGTCTACCCGATTTTTTTATATTTGTATCGCTATGATAATTTTGTATATAAGTCTTCCAATATTAATTTGCTTCTGAGATCTAAATTTTTTTTACCTTAATTTCTTGTACAAAACATTCGCTTTCCAAAAATGCTAATGAAATAATACTATTGTTTTAAAATGTTTACCTCAATTTACTATAAATTTTATCTAAATTTACGAAATCACGAAGTCTGATCGCAGTCTGTCTCGCGATTGCAGACGGCGATCGCTTATGTTCGAGTGTGAAAATTACAAGAAGCAATAGCAAAACACACATGTGTAGACTCCATTTCAAATAAATAAATGTTGTTGAAACTTGGTTTTTCTCTAATGACCTAAAAAGTTTTAAGGGAATGAAAGAGGTAATTCAGTAGAATTGCTTGTAATATGCATGAGCTAATGCATTAGAGTTTATAAAATAGCATGATTTAAAGAAATGAAAATGTAAAGTTATTGATTTAAAATTGTACAATTTCATATTTCAATACAGATTGAATATTAGTTTTTTTTATAAAAAAGTGTAAAATAAATAGTTGTATTTAATCTTGCTCAATTTGAATCCCAGTTTTTTTTTCTTGTATTGTGCTTTGTACAGACATATGAACCTTCTTGTTATGCGATGACAGTTTCTTTATACAATGTAAAGAGAAAATGTTTAATTTTTGAAGAAACTTCAAAATATAAAATATTCATTTATGCCGTAAAAAGAAATTAAAAGAGAAGATGAGAATATCTAAGAGATTGAACAGTTGTTAAATACTTTATAAAAATATAGAGAACAACAACATCTGCACTACGTTTTATATTTATTTGAAGAAGTGAATGCTAGTTTTATAGAGAGTATTGTGCTTTTTTTTTTAAAAAAACGCATTTAAAATTCATGTCAGGATTATATTTGTCAATGTAGATACTTCTCGTTTTCCATAGAATATAAAGAAATCTGTTTCATGTCTGCGTTTTATATTTTGGATTTATGAACAGTTTCGTTACAAATAATAAATACTCAAAAGCGAAATTCACCTGTATTCACTGTTTCAAATTTCTTTCATTCTTAATGTAGAGTTAATGTTTCGGATAAGTGTTTCCGTTGCTCATCGTTGGACTGCTATTCGATTATTTTTGTGTTATTTTAAGTGTGTTTATTACATTTATTGCGTTATTTTTCTTTTTATTCGTTGATACGAAGTATGTGGTGAGTGCTTTGGGAATTCATAAATGTTTGACATTTTTTGAGGCTGTTAGTTTTAAGATTTTGGAATAATTTCCATTTAAAAATACGCACTCTCTTAACTTTTGGTGTTTCTTAAACACGATTTGAAGATTTAAAGATGAATTTATAATTAATGCTAGAGAATATATTCTGAAAATTTTAAGAATAATTAAAAATTTCTAGTTTTAATTATATTTAGTTGTCAGAAGAAATTAACATTTTAGTTATGGCATACTTCGAAGTTTTTTTCCCCGTCTGCTGTGGATTGAGAAAAAAATGCTATTAAATTAGTAAGTTTTTTGCTTCGAGCAAAACCTCTAAAATGTTTTTTTTTTAATTAAAAGCAGGCTCTCAGTCGAAGGGGGGGGGGGAACCCCTTCAACTAAACAAAAAACAAAAAAATTAACAAAAGTCACACTTACAAGGGCGTGGAGGGGGCTGGGTTACAGAGATAATCAAATTAAACATTTCAGTGCTGCATATTCAGGAAGATGGCTTTGTTCCAAGTTTTGGAGTGCAGCGTAACGGGAAATATATATAATGCTCTCGAGCTTTCCCGCTATTTGTACGGAGAAGAAAATAAATATTCCTTTTTATATTCATTCATATATGAGTTTACATTCATACCTATTATATTACGGCAGAATTATTTGAGAATTTTTTTTTGGCTGGAATTAATGAGTTATAAATTTATTTTAAAAAAGCATTATAAGTATATTTAAATATATACTAATATATAAAAATATTCTGATGGATTAAACCAGGGGTGGTCAACCTTTTTTTGAAGAGTGCCACTTTCTAATAAAAAAAATAATGCGTGCCTCTTCCAACTTTAAAAAGAAAGAATAAAATGTAAAAAAAGGCTACTTATAAGCTTATATTATGGAATTTTTACGCGAACAACACATTTTTTAAAAATAAAAGTCTGAGTATTGCGTATTTTTTAAAATAATATAATAAGTAAGACAAAAGTACAAACTTAGATTTTATTGTCAATAAGCTTTTTACAAGTACAATAATTTATGTTGGATTCAAAATAAAAAGAAATAACTTGAAAGATTTAATTCTATACAGAACTTTTAAATTGTCAGTGCTTACTGAGGCTTTTGAATTTGTATTTTGTTTTACCAAGTCATGTATATTAGGATTAGCTTAAAGAAGCTACCAAAATTAGGTTTCTTAGGTGCGTATCAGCACTGGTGTAGCTAGTCCTGGAAGGGCCCTGAATCACACTTTTTTGGGAGCTCTTTATTGAAGCTCCTTAACATTTTAAGATATTTTTGTTTATGCATTTTCTGTCCCTGCTTGAGGGTCCCGTATCATTGATACGGTGATAGCTAATCCCCTGCGTTTCATCTAGTTTTGAATGATATTTTGAATTAATGTTCATAAAAGGAAACATTGACAAACTTATGTTGATCCAAATTCTTAGGGTTTTTTTTCCCCTGAGACAACCGTATTTGAATAAAATTGTAAAAAAAAATATTATTTATTATTATTTGTTTCAGTTTTTTTTATTTTTAGTTAGTCTTCGCATGCCACTTCTACAACTTCGCCGTGCCACAGTGTGGCCACCCCTGAATAAAACCGTACATTGCAAAAAATGTAGCCACAGTAGCTTAGTGGCTATAGTCACAAACCAGGTTAGTTCTTTGGATGAAAAGTATACGTTAAATATTTTTTACATATCCATAAAATTTATATTGGTTCTTGTGCCATAAGTCCACTCACTCATTCATTCATAAAAGTAAAATTTAAAACTCGTGAAGAATTTCAACTTCTGATCTAATTTATCGTGGATAAATAAGTCTTTTCTCATTGATAAGTCTTTTCTCTCAATTTTGCATTCTTAACCTTTTAACCTAGATGCATTTAGTAAATGTGCGCAGTCATTTATAGTTTTTTTTTAAAGTTACCTCTCTCTTTGTTTAAATTAAAGTTTTAGTGATTTTTAATCTTAGGAATAATTAATAATGTTTGCTGTAAGACGTATTTTTCAATATTTTTCCGTATAAGAAATATCTAGACATGGAAATGCATATATTGATTTTGTAAATTTGTTCTGAGAAAACGAAAACTAATTTCCATATTGTAGAAAATAATTCAGGATGTAGGTCGTGTAAAAAACAAAAAAGCTCGAATCGAATTTAAAATGGCGAAACGTTCCACATGCTCTTTCCCGAACGAAATAAAATCTAATTTTTAACACTGTTTTCATCTTTCTTCTTTTTTTAAAAAAACTATATTACAGACGAATTGTGTGTGACCTATATTCTTTTCTACATCATTTCTGTGAAATGACTGTTCTGGAATTTGTATTTTATTGGGGCATATCTTATTGGGATACTTCGTAAAATAATAGGTAGAAAATAAATTTTTAAATGTTTTAAAAAAAACTAATTTATTTTCATCTTACAAATATATCGTTTTAAGATAGTTATTTATTCGTTTGGTTTATATATATATATATATTGGTTGCTTGCTCTCTTACTAGCAATTAGAAGAAATTTAGAGAATAAGAGAGATGAAAATCATGTAAATTATAACACTCGTTGAATATGTAGGTTACCGTTAAAGCTCGAAAGCCTTTAAATATTTCATGCGCTGAATTTTAGACAAAAATAATGCTTTAGAGTGAAATAATTACAAATATTTTATATGCACCTCACAAAACTATAATTATTGAACAAAAGCTGAGTGGTACATATTAATAATGTTAAACACACTTTTTCTCTCTCTTTTTCAAATAAAGGATGTCCAAAGTTTTAAGAAATAGGTGGTACATATTTTTTGTACCACCACGCTTCAAGCAGCATGATAGTTCTGGAAACATGATTTTTACTTCCCTAGGCGCAATGGAACTTTGCAGACACACAACTCATCCATTCTGTTATTTTATGTTTGGAAAATAAATAAATTCACTTCTTCATTTGATACTGTTATTCATCCTATATATCAAAACATTTTTAGTTTTTCCTAATCTAATGTAAGCTTAATTTTAGTTTAGTCCTAATTTACCTAATGTTAGTTTTAATTTTTTAAATATTTTATTCTATATATTTTATTTTACCCATAGTTTTTTTTTTTAGTCAACATATATAAGAAGTGTATTAGTTGTATTTATTTTTTCCTGAATACGATCTATAGCTCATTCAGGACATTTGTGTAATTTTGTATTTACTATTACTTAATAAATATTATTATTTAAAAAAATGTAACTTACAACAAATCTGTCTGGCACAATAAACATGTCCATTATGGCGAAAATAAAAGTAGAATGCATTTTGTATTTGTAAAGAAGATGGCCTTTAATAGAGCGTGTTGGTACATTTTTAGGACTCTCATATTTTCATACTAGCAATGCACATGTGAGGTACTAATTATTGTAATATTGACTTATTTAGTTACATAATATCTGTATTTACCGGATTTGTATGAAATATCACAAGAATCACACACACTTTCATTTACACTTATAAATACACAACACGGTCGCTTCTATAAAATACCATTCAACAGACTCACACCTGATCAAAGAATGAACTACTGCATAAACCCATTTCATACTATTAGCTTCTGACATCTGTTGGAAACTTGAGTAACTGCTAGGAGTTGACCTCTGTGATGGTTCAGAGAATGTACCATCTAGCATCAATCTCTGAGGCATTTAAACAAGTGATAACGTTTTGTATACCACTACACAACAAACGAATAAGAATGGTGATACAACATATGTTACACCAAGCATGAAAAAATTAATGCATAGATTACCTAACTAATCTGCAGATTAACTGATTTACTCCGTTAAAGTACGGAATGAAGAGGTTTCCGCATTTTAACTTAGTAATCTTCATATCAGCGGCTTCTGTATCGTTTAAGTTCAAAAATTAGTTTCTCTCATTTTATTTTTGTTAAGAATTTTGATTAAACGGAGGCTTATCTCAGAATAATTTATCCTAAACAATCTAGAAACGGAGTGGTAGAGACAGTAGATGTATTCGGTTAGACTCCTTAAATTAATATATAATAAACTTAATTATGACTGCCAGTATCTTCTGGAAACTAATTAAATGTTAAAAAGTCCAACATTACAAAGTATAGTTGCACATACCTATACTCGCAAGCATGATAAAAAAAAATCATTGCTCACTAAATTGCATGGCTGACTATGTTAAACCATTTGATTCTTTCTACTGTAGTTTTATCAATTGATTGATGATAGATTCCCTCAACTAATGTGTTGATTCTTCGACTGCATTTACTTGATTCTTTAGACGTAAAAAAATAAATATACTTTTAATGGAAACGTTGCTGTTGTTCCATTAAAGATCTTATTTCCCTTTAACGAGTTGTGACGGATCTATACGCGACCTCCTACTAATAATCCTCTTGGGTATTCTTTGTGGCCAGCAAAACTCACCAATCTTCTCCTAAGAAGAAAACGTGATATGCACAAATTAAGTTTATTATATTTAGTTCTTGTTCGCGAGTTAAAGAGGTTAGTGCGTTAGAAGTGAAGATAATAGATAATAGAAAGTTAGAAGGAAAGAAGTTTGGTTAACTAGAGGTGACAAAAAAGATACAAGGTGAAGATTACCATAAATGGTTAAAAAATCCTTGTAAAAGATTATAGCCAGGAAGAGAAAGATAATTTGAATTGATTAGAAGACTGCCTAAGTTCAGGTACTGTCACCTTCATATTACGTTGATATTTAAAGTATTAAAGTCGCTAAGCGGATATTATGTATATATCTACCGTGTAAAGTAATATTAAGGAAGAACCATTATTATAAAAAGTGGTTATTATATGTATTCTCCTCAAACGCGCGCGCGCGACCCTCGTCCCTTCCCTCTGTTGTCTGGCTGGATCATCCTATTTGTAGTGTGCATTAATTTGTGTTTGAGTCGATTAAGGTGATAAATAAAATAAATGGAAATCATGTCGAATAATCCTTCACCTCCTTCCACACCTTTAGCTGGGTCACAGGGTAGAAGCGAATTAGGTTCGTTTCAGAGTGCCTAGTAGGTAATGTGCAAATTAACGAGTGTTTAGTAGGTAATGTGCATAATTAACGAGTGTTTAGTAGGTAATGTGCAGTTCAATCTAAGTAATGTTGGAGATGAAACAATTTTCCACACTTTAATGGATCACCCTAGTTTACGTGCATATTGCCAAGCTAATCTGCTGATTAGCTGATTTTTGCACGCTTTAGTGGTAACTTATATAATTGCAAACTTTCTTTCGAGATAAGTTTCGTGTCAATAATGCGAATCTTTACACATACCATAGTCTTATTAAGGTCTTTTTTATTCTTAATTATGTGTAAGTTTTCTTCTATACAGACGAGCAAAGTTGAAACTTGCTTTACCCCCATTACAATACTAAAGTTAATAACTGTTTTGCCGAACATAATTAATTTTTGCGGTTTAGTTTTGTTTTGGTTTCTTTCTGTTATAATTCCCTTGTTTCTGAAATTTTATTTTCTGAGATTCTTGCCTTTTGATTTTTGTGCAGATTGCATTCTGACTTGTTTTGAAACACATACTAACAATTTTATGTTAATTTTTGAAATTAGATTAAAAAAGATTTCAATCACATAATGTTTATATAAATATTCTCTATGACTTTAATTAAAAACTTATGCATGTTGTGCTTTAAATAGAACTTAGCTTTAAATTCGTATTACAATAAAAAAAAATTTGGGCTTCCGGATTGTAAGAACCAGCTTATTAAAGTCAACACCTTCGATTTTGTTCAAGAAAATTCGGGAGCGAGTGATTGTTATATCAACTCTTACACTACTGAACAACACGAGAGCTATTGGCGTAATTTGGAATCTCGGTCAAGTGACGAGGACGACACTAAGATGGCACCCCTTTCTCCTAGCTTCCACACCAACGGGAAGACATTGGTCCTCGACAAATTTAATGTGCATCGGCCCCCTCTACACGGCGGGTCTTCAGTGGCAGTAGGATTCGAACCCGTGACACTCCAGCTACGAGTTCGGGACCATAACCACAAGGCTACCGCAACCAAGAGAAATTAGGAATGAAAAGGATAAAAAGTGGAAGTGTGAAAAATATTTGAAGACTGTTTAAACTTTAAAAAGAATAAAACAGAGACGTTTTAAAAGAAAATTCATTAAATTCAAATTATAATTGCGTTTTATTTGGTAATCATTTTTGCTGCAAATTATTAAATATATCGGTCATTACAAAATACCTAATCTATAAAAATGCGTTATATAGATTTTCGATCCAAAGTGATCCGGCTATACTTAATTGCGAATACACTTTTTAATTCTTTTTTTCTTTTATTAAACATGGTGGATGTTATCAGATTAATTTTTGTGTGTTTTATCAGTATTGCTTGGCACGCCTCATTTCATTTATAATAATATACCGAATTTTTGGCTTGAATCCTAAAAAAAGACCGTTTCTTTCGTCATGCGGTTTTATCTGTGCATATGGCCTTCTTCATGGAGTGCAAACGATATATCGATTTTTAGATACTGGAATAGTCAATAATTCTCTCTGTGCTTAAGAGAAATCCACTTTTGTATAGTTAATAAAACAGAGGACTCTTAAGATTGTATCCCTTCTTTATTTTAGTTTTTTTTAAACTTCGGATTTTCATGTACTTTATAAAAGCAGACTTAAAAGCGGTTTAAGAGGGGAGGGGATTAAAAGCTTAAAGGGGGGAGGGGATTGAGGAAAATAAAATTTATCTTTTCTCTTTTTTTAAAAAAAAGTTTTTTATCGTTTATAAGTTTTGCTTGAAAACTCTTCAAATCATTCTGACTTTAATAACTTTGTAAAATGAAGTTAAAATTATTATGTTGTTCATCATATTTTCATTGAATTTACTATCGTAGTTGAAACGAAACTTATCCCTATATGCAAAATATTTGTTGTTACTTATGCCACATGACCAACAGTAACATCAGATCAAGGCCCACGAAATTCATCGTGGTAAGGTGCTACATGTACACCTGTCGTTAGCCGTAGCTTTGAGCACCAAACAAATGACTGCGCAATTTGGCTCGATTCCGCCCCAATTTTGAGGGAGAACACCCTGGGGGTGGTCAGAAGTCTCCCACCTCTCTTCCCCTTCCACCAACCTCATAAGAGGACTTGCGGCTCCATCCATGTCTTCTCCGGGATTCGAACCTAGGCCCAACCGCATATCAATCAGCGTCACTAACCATTATACCGAATGGGTGGCCGCAAAATATTTAAAGTTATGTGATGTCTAAATTTCTTTTTTAGTTTTCCATACAAATTGTACTGTTACTTTCTATCGGGGGCAAAAAACCAAGAATACACACGCACGCACACACACACATGCTATTTGTGTCTCAATAGATGGTTGGAGTGGAACTAAATATGCATTAAACTGTGTGTGTTTGTATCTTTTGTTATAGAAATTCTTTCGTATAATTCTCAATATTTTTTTTTTATTAACATTCCTATGCTTGTTTTCCTCAGCATATTCCAAGAAAAAATACAAAAGGAACGAATGAAAACGTTTACTCTTTTCATCTTGAAATTAAAGTAAAAAGAAATAAGTTTTCAAATTTATTGCCTATTTAGTAAATTTAATGTACAGTTTTGAAGTTATATGCTTTCGGCTATGTGGTCACGAACTGGTGTCCGGAGTGTCGCGTGTTCGATTCCTTGTGCCACTGAAGACTTGCCGTTTATAGTGGGAGCCGATGCACTTTACATCTGTCGAGGCTCAATGTCCTCCCGTGTGTCGTCGTCCTCCTCACTGGACCGAGGTTCCAAATTACAAGGTACGTCGCCAATAACTCACGTGTTGTTTTTTTATGCGGCGTTAACAAATTCTCAACTCAACTCAGATTGTGATTTCAAATGTTTTCTTTCCTAGTTCGCGTAGTTTTTTAAATCGCATATTTTTGCCTATTTTTATGTATATAATATTGCATTCTTCAAAACTATTCTCTTGATGGTGATGAAAATGCAGTCGTGTAGGAACCAGAAAACTTTTCTGGTGGTATCATTTTTGTTGAAATCAAACTGCTCCAGGGAGAAGGAGAATAACATGTCATCTCTTATGTGTATGGGTGGTTTTATCGACTTCTGTACCCAATAGGTCCCTGAAGTATTACGAAAGCAGAGTAACTGTTAAAAGGTTTTTTAAAGAAATCAGAAAGTGTGTGATTTTAAAATATGTATTTTTAATAAGATGCATTTGCATATACATAAATATCTCTTTATTGATTAATATATTTTGTGAATTTTTAAAAAAAAATTATTTATTGTTAAATTACTATTTTTTCTCTTCTTGATAAAAAAAATTCTTCAACACTGGATCCCCCCCCCCCCCCACCGATTTTCGTAGACATAGCTCACATTTCAGTTTTTGTAAAAAAATGGTAAAATATATTCTTAAATCCTTCAAGAAATTTCGAATTGTACAGAAATATAAAGAACTACTAAGAAAATATTGAGAAATATTGATAAACAATATCTCAGTATTGTTATTATCGTAAAAACATCACATTTGAGAAGTAACATGTATTTTGTTTTACATGCACATGTTCCACTACATTTATAAAATTTAATGTAACCCAAAGTAATCATATGCCGCCCATCCGGTATTGTGGTCAGTGAAGCTGACTGCGGTGCCGTAGGGACTGGGTTCGAATCTCGGAGAAGGCACGGATGTTTGTGTTGTAATCTTTTCTTCTGTCTGTGTTGTATGCCCCCGTGTTATACATTGCGTGGTGCACGGGGTTTATAAATGCTAAAAAAAAGTAATCATATTGAGGTATTTCTGAATCATCGCTGTGTGTGTGTGAAAGAGATAGTACTATCTTGACTGATCCAACGCAGATGTGAAGCTATATATATTTTTTTGCTATTCATATGCTCTAAAAAAGTATCTCTCAATCTCGAGATCTCCCGAACTATCAGACTTACAAACTTGAAGTTTGGCAGGCATGTTTCTTTTGTTGAGTAGAGATTCGCTATGAATAGGTTTTGCAAAAATTGGCTTCAAATAGGGGCTGTGGTGCCGTTGTAGAGAAACTTCCGTTTTTGAACTTTTTGATCTACACACCTGAAATTTGACATGCATCTTTCTTTTTTTGAGTAGAGATCAGTGCAGAAGAAATGTTTTGTAGAAATCGACTCCGAAGGTGGAGTCACGGGAATTTGATAGATAAACAAATTCCCGTTTTGACTTTATAGACCAACATATTTGAAATTTGGCGGGTATCTTTATTTTGCTGAGAAGAGATCTGCTATATACACACGGATTTTGCGGAAATTGACTCCCAGCCGGGGGTTACGGGTTCGTTTTATATAAAAATTTCTTTAACTGTTACACATACATACCTGAAATTCAGCAAGTATCTTTTTGTTGTTGATTATATAGATCCGGTAAAAACGGGTTTTGCGAAATCGACTCCCAAGGGGAGTGTTACAAGGGTGGTTATTGATAAAAATTCCCGTTTTTGAACTGTTAGACCTATAGCAGGAGTGGCCAACCCGCGGCACGCGTGCCACAGTGTTGCACGACTGAGTTGTAGGAGTGGCATGCAAAGACTTATTGAAAAATTTGAAAAGATTATAATTATTAATTTTTTACTGGTTTTAGTGAAAAGTGGTTGTGTAATAAAACAAAGCATCCAAATTTATTTTAAATACACTTAATTAAATTACAATAGAAAATTATAATGTAGACAACACTCCTTCATTGTTGTGTGCGTTGGTTTTCTAAAGGAAGTGCATTCTTGGGATTCTGGAATTTGAGGGAGCGTGCTTTAAAATATCTGGAAGAAAACAATGAACGGTCCATTGAGTGCTTGCTTCTCAAGAATGTAGATATATATATATATATATATATATATAGGCTTTGAGATTTAACTTTTCTTACTGGTACTACACGGACATTTAAATATTTTAAATTTAAAATTACAAGGAAAAGATTGTTCTTTTATAATCCTGATTGATCGTATATTTTCTTTTGTGAACACACTTTTGCTTTTTTTGTATCTATTTTGGAGAAAAAACAGAAACTGATACACATCTATAACAATCCGATTTTGTAAGCATCTTCCGAGAACTAATCCTAATGTAACAAATCTACAAAATGAATACTCATTAAAAAGTCTACAAATTGAAAAACCACATTAAGAAAGTACTGACTGTTTAATAATTATTTAGAATTAATTATTTTTGGTTTCCCATTTTTATTTTAAACCTAACTCATTGAAACTGAAAAAAAAAAAATAACAATAAACTTGAAGTTCGTACTTTTGTCTCATTTATCATGTTATTTTAAAATTTCCACTACTTAGACTTGCATATTATATGTGCTATTTGCATAAAAATTCCATAATAAGCCTATAAGTAACATTTTAAAATCTTTTCATGTTTTTTTGTTTGTTGGAAAAGTTTGAAGTGACATGCATAATTTTTTTTTATCAGATAGTGGCATTCTTCTCAAAAAGGTTGACCACCCCTGACCTGTAAACTTGAAATTTTGTAAGGGTTTTTCCCCCCTCAGTAGAGGTCTGCTAAAAATGATTCTTTGCGGAAATCGACTCTGAGAGGGGCTATGGAGGCCTGACTTGAAAGATTAAGGCGCTTTCGCATTCGAAATTCAACCCCTGCCTTTTTTTTAAAAACAATAGGTAAGGGCTACACTGTAAAGTCGGAAGCTTAATGCTAGGATTTAGATATTAATAACTTAAAAGAATATAGTCATACACAGCAAAATTTTCATACATGAACATAAAAATACCCAGTGAAGCTACGGGTAACCGTTAGTTTAACTAAAAGTAACGGTAACGGTTATACATTTGCGTGGAACCTTGGGGAAATCTCTATCATCCACTCATTATAATAAATAGGGAAAAAAATAAGAATAATTTGCTGAAGTGTTACATCTATATATATAAAGGAGAAAAGCGACTCACTCACTCACTGACTGACTGACTGATTGACTGACTGACTGACCGATTGACTAATCACGAAATCTCTGGAACTATTCAACCCACAGACTTGAAATTTGGTAGACATGTTCCTTTGATAGAGTAGACATCAGCTAAGAAAGGATTTTCCGAAATTCGAAATGCAAGGGGCGTTACGGGGGGGTTAAGGGCTTTAATAATAATTGTTTCCATGTTTAAACTACTTGATGTACAATCTTGAAATTGGGTAAGCGGATTCCTTTCAGAGAGTAGAGATCCGCTACAAAATAAGTTTGCTGAAAATCGACCTCCAAGTGGCGTTGCAGGGGCTTAGGGGGCGTTATAGATAATAATTTCCAATTTTAAACTATTTGACGCACTGTCTTTAAATTTGATATATAGATTCCTTTCGTAGAATAATGATCAGTTACAAAACGGGTTTTGTGAAACCAGACTTCTAAGTGGCGTTGCGGGGGATTAAGGGGCGTAATAGATAAATATATCCGTTTTTAAACTACTTCACCTACCTGCTTGAAAATTGGTAGGTAAGTTTCTTTCCTGGAGTAAATATCCGCTACAAAATGGGTTTTGGGAAAATTGACCCCCAAGGGGTGTTGCGGGCGGGGGGGGGGTTTAAGGGGCGTTATAAATTCCTATTTTTAAGTTATTAGACGTACAGTCTTGAAACTTAGTAAGCAGATTCCTCTCATAGGGTAGAGATACGCTAAAAATGGGTTTTGTGAAAATTGTTCCCAAGTGGCGTTGAGGGGACTTAAGGGGCGTTATAGATAATTATTTCCATTTTTAAACTATTAGACGCACAGTCTTTATATTTGATAAAGAGATTTCTTTCATAGAGTAGAGATCAGCTATAAGAAGGTTTTGTGAAAACAGAACTCTAAGTGGCGTTGCAGGGGAATAAGTGGCGTAAGAGATAAATATTTTCGTTTTTAAACTATTTGACCTACCTGCTTGAAAATTGGTAGCAATGTTTCTTTCATGAAGTAAATATCCGCTACAAAACGGGTTTGGAGAAAATTGACCCCCAAGGGGGTGTTGCGGGGGGTTAAGGGCAGATATAAATAATTATTTCTTTTTTTAAACTATTAGACTCACAGTCTTGAAATTTGGTTAGCAGATTCCTCTCATAGGATAGAAATACACTGCAAAATGTGTTTTGTGAAAATCGAACCCTAGGTGGTGTTGCGGGGGTTCAAGGGGCGTTATTGATAATTTTTTTGCATTTTTAATTAATTGGACGCACAGTCTTCAAATTTTGCTAAGCAGATTCCTTTCATAGAGTGCAATTCCCCTACAAAATGGGTTTTGTGAAAACAGACCCAGAAGTGGCGTTGCGGGGGCTCAAGTGGCGTTATAGACAATTATCCCCATTTTTAAACTGTTAGACGTACAGTCTTGAAATTTGATAAGCAGATTCTTTTCGTAAAGTAGAGAACCGCTACAAAATGGGTTTCGCGAATATGAACTACTACGTTTAATTTCGGGAGATTAAGAGGCGTAATGGATAAATATTTCCATTTTAAACTATTTGATCATCCTGCTTGAAAATTGGTAGGCATGTTCCTTTCATGGAATAGAGTTCCTCTAACAAAGAGTAAAACGAAAATTGACCCCCAAGGAGGGTTGCGAGGGGTCAAGAGGAGTTACAGAAAAAAAATCCTGCTTTTAATTGTTAGACCCATATACTTGAAATTTGTTAAGCAAGTTTCTTTTGTTGAATAGGGATCCACTAAGAATAAATTTTAATCAAATCATGTTCTGGGGGGTTGCAGGGGGTTACTGGGACGTATTGACAAAAAAAAAATTACTTTTTTCGAGCTACAAGGACTATAATAATGAAATTTGGTTTGCATTGTTCTTTTGTCGAATTGAAATCCGCTAAGAGCGGTAATTTTGGAAAACGGCTCTCAACGGGATTACGGGGATATTTATAGTAAAACTTTTGCTTTTTTCTGTTAGATTTAGACTTGAAATTTGGCTTGCATGTTCAATTTTTGGAGTAGAGATCCACCGAAAATTGGTTTTGCGGGAATCCACTTGGTTTTTGAGTTACGAAAGAGCAAACATCATTCTATGCTTCAATTTTAGAGATTTTCAGGAAATACAAATTAGATGAGTTCTGCCCTTTTTTTTTTTATCAACAGGTGACAGTTACAGGTATAAGTATATTTTTCAATTCAATCGAATTCTTAATGCTAGGACTTAGATATCAATAATTTATACATATTTATAAGCAGTACAAATTTATAAAACATCATGAAATACCCAGGGAAGCGGGCGGGTAACAGCTAGTAAGAATATAAAGCAGTCCACAATGAGTGCAGCGCAACAACGCTGGTGGAGGGGAAAGTGGGAAATCACTCATCAAGTTGATTTAGTTAATGACGTCACATCTCTGACAACCACGCCCATCTTTCAACCGGTTGCCGTATCTCGACGGAACGAGGGGAGAAAAGGGAGGAATTTCTTTAATTTCAAAGATTAAAGAGAATATTATTTTTAAGTTCGTTACTCATTACCTCTTAAATATCTGCTTGCGGTTATTGAAAGGAGATTTTAAATAACCACTTGGGGAAAAAAAGTAAGAAAATGTGGAGAAGTTTAAAATAGGATCAAGTTGTCACACTAACCGCATGCAAAAGCTTGCATGGAGGGGGAAAATAATTAGAGTGAATGAAGTCTTGCAAAATAAAACAACGAGTGATAAATAATTTAATTTGTATCAAGACATTCTCATCCTTTTCAGAGCTAGGAAGTGTTGATATGAGTGGTTAAGGACTGCTCTAGGTCTCTTAGAAGAGCTAGGGATAGAATTATCATAAGCCGAGATTTCTCTGATGGATTCATTTGGAATCTGTGGTAACCGGTTGAAAAAATTTTCTGATTTTTTTTTAAAGAAAACCGAGAAGCGGCGGAACGTTAAGATCTTTATGCAAGACTTCGTTCCTGACAAACCAAGGTGCGTTTGCTGCTCTACGCAGTTGAATGTTTTGAAAAGTGTGCAATCTTTTCAGGTGAGTAACTGCCGCACCTGGTTAGTTTAACTATATACCAATTAATCTTTTATGAACTATGATTTGCCCGAAATATTTTTGACTGCCCTTCACTGTTTGTGTTCTTAATCCTTCGAAGGTAAAAGTCTGATTTGTCTCTTAATTTTAAACCATTGTCAGATGATGAATACTACACTGAGCTGGCACCTCGATTCCCACATCTACCCCAAAACTGACATATTTAATGTGCATTGATGGGTCTCTACGGGTCTTTTAATGGAATAAGGATTAAAACTCGTAGCTTACCTGAAACATCGCTGGCCCCTAACTCAAAGCTATTACCACCCGGCTATGGCATCCTTAATGTTTTTCTAATATTACATATAACATTAATGTGAGATCAGAATTTGTGAGTTTCATATTCATAATTGCAACTTTTCATGTCAGTACTATTTTAATATCGATTTAAAAATCCGGAACTTATTCTATTTGTGAAGAAATTTAATGTTGAAAGAGGAACCTTTAAACTGTGTTTATATATTATAACAGACGTTGAAAAATACGAAATAAATAAATACTTGCCCTCTTTCATTAATAAAACATCGATTGCCCAAAACCCGAGGATATAAATTTTGCACTTCACTACATTTGAGTCAACTAAAGGAGGGAGAGTTTCCTAGTTTTTCTTTGATTAATTTACGTAAGTCGGTTCCTGCTGACATATTTTTGAAGTTTTTTTTCTTACTTTTTCATCTAATATCGTCTTTCTCGTGAATGATGCTTAGCCATTGTCTACAATTCTTAATACAATTTTGCTCTTTAATCCCTTTGGAATCCAACTAATCCTACGAAATCTAGGTAGAAATCACATATCTTCTTTTATGTTCCTTGATTTAAAAATTTCCTCGTTCAAAAGTGTCCCATAAATTGCAGGTAAGACTTTAATGTTGCAATTTGAGTGAGTAGGACTGACAAGATACCCTATCCTTTTGTTCTGTTAACACTATTGGGTTATCATTTCTTTACGAATGTTACTTGCGTAGGAGATGCTGTATTAACACTTATTTTCAGATCATTGTATTAATTTTCATTTTTAATGCATTGTAAAAATAAAAGCCATACTGTTTGAATGAAATTCTTAACCCTGAAAGGACCTCAAAATGTTTTAAAGCTTGGAATAGGTATTTTGATGGGTAGATAATTTTCTGTATTCACAAAAGTACATTCTTCCATTTGGGCGAAAAATTTTCATGTGGTTTTGTTGAATAATCATGGAGTTTTTTATATTGTTATTGTCGCTTCATTGAATGTGATGACATGCGTTATGCATTTATGATAGTTATCAAAACTTGAGTGCAGCGACTCAACCGTGGCTTATTCACTTTTTTATAACTTTTAACGAGGAATTATCTTGTCACCATTCTAACATCTTTTGATGCCGGCTGTATTTCCATTTTGAATCTTTATTTTTTTCGTTTCGTTTTTTAAAATATAGTTGTGTGACCAAAAAAATCTTAAAAATAAATTAGCAGAATTTTTTGTATGTACAGTAACATGTTTTTTTTTTTTTGTATTAAAGAATTGTTTGTTTTTTCAAATTTCAAGATACATTTGCCTCTTAACATGTCGATCGCGCTGAACTGACAAAACTATGCACACTCGAAATAATTCGAGCGGAGTCGTATTTTATACTGTTGAAATTTTCACACTCGAATATAAGCGATCGCCGTCTGCACTCGAGACTGACTACGATCTGTCGTCGTGATTTCGTAAATTTAGGTAAAGTTCAATTTAGGTTAAATTTATTGTAAATTTAGATAAAGTCTTACGGTAAATTTAGATTACCATTACTAAAAAGTATTCCTTTATTTGCTGGACATCAGCATTTAGAACGCAAAAGTTTTGCATAAAGAAAAGGTGAAAAATTAGATTTCAAAAGTACATTAGATATATATAGTAAGACTTATACAAAATTATCATAGCTTTACAAATATAAAAAAATCTGGTAGACCAAAATCTTCAGGAATTCTACGACTAACTGTATGTCATTTTCTCTGTTTTGTTCCACCGACATCAAAAAAGAAACTCCCACAAGAAACTACACTGTGTTGTGCTAAAAGGGATAGAAAAGAAAGGAGTCGTCACTTGTGTAATAATTGCAGTGTTGGATTATGTGCAGCACCTTGCTTTCAAATATATCAGAAAAAAGAAAATTCTGAATATTTTTTTTAAAAATAAATACTGCTATTGCGATTCTTTCTGTTGAAGAAGTATGATTAAATATTTTTGCAGTGCTAAAAATGTTTTTTTCTTTCGAAACAGCTATTCGAAAAGAAAGATAATAAAAGTCAATGTACGTGTACGATTGTAATATTTGGCTCTTATATACATCGTAGATCAAAATTTAATTAAAAATTGTAATTGATTTTGTATTTTTTCATTTTCTGTATCAAACAAGGTTTTAAAATGTGTCATCATAAATAAAAAATGATTTTTTGGCTGTTTTTTTAAAAAATAAGTATATGTTAATGGGTTAAAAATCATACATCTAAAGGAAAATTTAAATCTTTGTATGCTGTTCACAAAACGAGTGATTCGAATTTTTTTTAAAGTTACAAACTTATTTGTTTCCAAAATTCCTGAATTCCGAAGCAATTTTTCGTGTGAATAGATACGTGATTCTTTGTGTTCTCCCTTCTTGTAGATACGTCTTCCAAATATGGTTCATCAATTAGATTGAAAGGAAATAGTACTGGTATGATCGATCGGATCAAATATTTCCTAATGGAATTTTACGCATCAAAAATTTTTTTTTTCTCATTCGAAACTACCTTTATGTTGTTTTCGCTCAAGTGAAATTTTTTATCTCCCATTTTTATGTGCTAAAGTAAGAATTCAGAATTGTACGCAGAAATAAAATTTGGCGAGTAAACTTCCAAGTTATAAACTAAGTTTGAATGAATATCTGAACCTAAAAAAAAGCCTGAATAAATATATGAAAATTTTTGAAACTTTGAGTTTAGAATTAGTATTATTGGTATTGGCAGTACACGCTTATAGGATTACTATCAGATGTTCTCATTTTAGTAAAATAACAGATCAGTGATTTAAGGGAACACAGAAGGGTTCAGTTGACAAAAATTGGTCAAAAGTAGAAATGAAGTGTTTTTGGCTTAAATTATTCTTGTATAAATTTCTATAATCTCACATAATTTGAAGTTCTTAATCAAGAAGCTCAGAGTTATGATAACTTTTATGTTCGTTTTTATTTATATTCAAGTGGCAAATAAAACCTTTAAACTGATTTATCTAAGAAAGAAAAATAGCTAATTTATATTTTGCTTTAAAACTCTAAGGCTTTTATTTTTCTGTTGTGCCAGATGTAAAAAATTGAAATTGCAAGATAACCAGGTATGTATATATATACAGTCGGCTCTCGATCATTCGAAGTTGGAGGGACCAATGAAAAACTTCGAATAATCAAGAGGGTAGAAAAAAAAAACTCCCAAAACACTCGAAGAGAATATTTTTTCCAACACATTTAAATTTGAAACTATGTAATAAAGCAACAATTATGCACATTAATAAAATTATTTTAAAGTAATTTTTAAAAATCACATATACCATATAAATATTATACAGAAATTAAAAGTCCTGTATTAAAAGAATAAATTCATACACAATCCTACGCACCTCTTCTTCACAATAGTGGACCATCCTTTCTGAACACATGCGAAGCAAGGCCACGTGTTAAACGAAATATATGGACGGCTGACAACAGGCGCGGTTAGTATATCGTCCACTTGAAGAAGGGAAGTAATAAAAATGTATTTTCGCCTGATGAACCGAAAAACACTAAGAAGGCGTAGCAGACAGATGGTCATTAAAGGGGCTACGTTACAGGAGAGACACGCAGACAATATAACACAAAACTTGTTAGCTCCAACCTGTTTGCCACAGGACTGTACATGATAGTGAGTGTTCGAATTGTTGAGAGTTTTATAACTTCTAATTATTGCGTGTTGTAGCCTGGAAAGTCACAGATTTTGCTTCGAATTATTGAGTGTACCCCAACGCATTGTTTACTTATTTTCGTTCGAAATATCAAGAGTTTTTCTAGGGACTGAGCATATACTCCGAATTATCGAGAGGTTCTTATTATCGAAGGTTTGAATTGTCGAGAGTCGACTATATATATATATATATATATATATATAATCAAATTTTAAATCGTTTATAAAACACTTTCTATTCATCCACACATTCAAGTTCAAATACATTTTTTAAAAACTTGTAGTGCATACACTTGATGTTAATACAATTTTTACAAATATTAATTCATTAATTAAATTATAAAATGAATAAATAATAACAAACAAAAATAATAGTCCAACAGCATATACAGAAAAGAAAATCGTTCATTGTGTCCCTTAGCACAATGGATAGCGCGTTGGAGTTCTGATTGAAAGTTCGTGGGTTCGAATTCCATGTGGGATGGCCTAATTTCTGAGAATCTGATTTCTTTTACTATACTATTTTATTATAATAATTAGATTTAATAAATGAACAAGTAGTAACAAAAAAAAATAGCCCAACACCATATATATGCCGCCCATCCGGTATAGTGGTCAGTGAAGCTGACTGCGGTGCCGTAGGGACTGGGTTCGAATCCCGAAGAAGGCATGGATGTTTGTGTTGTAATCCTTTCTTCCGTCTGTGTTGTATGCCCCCCGTGTTATACATTGCGTGGTGCACGGGGTTTATAAATGTTTTTTAAAAAAACCACCATATATAGAAAGGAAAATGGAAAATCGCTTTCTATTTTGTCACAATATTGTGATTCTGTGATATGTATCTACATATTTATATTAATTGTAACTCTTTAATAAAAAGTAACTAAAATATATAAAATTTTACTTTGTTGACCTAAGTAGGAATTGACTTAAAATTTTTTTATATTGCTTGTTTTCTACCTGTTGTGCCATTCGTACATGTAACTAAAGTTGGTATGCATTTTAGAATCAAAGCAATAATTATTTTTTAAAAAACTGGTTGAATTTAGAACTTGTACACACATTTTTCAATGTATTTTCAATAAGCATTCATTAAAAAAAAGTATTTTACGAATAACAACCGCGCTTGCAGAAAACCCATACCAATTTTTGTTGTACATAGTTTGATGTATTTGTAAATTAAATTTCATGTGTGTACGTCAATTATTGGGGGGAGGGGGTAGCAATTTAAAATCCCTTCATAAGTTTTCAAATTATTCTTTAAAAAATAAAAAGATTCGCTTTTTGTAGTATTTTGAACACGAAAACTGTTTCATGTAATATATAAATTACAAGCAAAAAAATAAATAAATAAAAATCGTTAAATCAAAGATTTTACTATAAATCGTACCATTCCCCCTTAATAGAATTAGCTTGGTTTTAAGGTGATATCTTGTTCACTACTTCTCTTTGAACATAACTTTTTATTGAAACAGAATCGAACCAATTTTTATTTTCATTATTTAGAGAATTTTTTTTAGTTAAATTACAAAGATCCGAAAGTTTTTTTCTCTTTAGTATGGAATTATGTAGGTCGGGGAAGTGGTAACATTTCTTTTGGCGTTTGAAATATCACTGCTCTTCGAATTATTAAAAATAAATGACGATGCCTGGGGTTGCGTTGGATGTCTGAAATCCGGCGGAGATTCAGAATGCGGTTAAAATTTAGCGTCGCTTTTGCAAATTAAAAAAAATATATATATACTGCGTTTTTTAGAAATACTCTTTAAGATTTTTTTTAAAAAATATGAAATGTTTGTGTAATATTGTTTATTTTTTATAGTTTTTACGATCATTATTCCTTTTGAGAAGTTTGATTGTTTTTACATTCATCATTTAGATTTTAAATCCCAAATATATGTTAAATTCTTTACCTACAGAATATTCTAAAGATAAAGATATCTCAAAAAATGCATATCATATAATAAAGTTGATATATTGAATTCATTCAGGTACGAGTTAAACATTAATTGAAATATGAGCTCACAAACCCAACTGGGTATTTTTTCGCTGATCTGATATACAAAGCAGCCGACGCATGCGATGACCTCTCTACTACGATCCCTATTGATTTTTTTGGGACATTCTGCTGTCCCGCCCTAGTATGCGACTTACGTTGAATGCATAAGATGAATACAGTGTATGACTATTTTCTGAAAATACCCAGCAACCAACCCTTGGTAATTTCCTGACGTGTTTCACTTTACGTAGTCACTCTGCTAGCCGCTTTATTGGCTTGGAATTCTAAATGCGGGGTTGTCTGACATTTTATTAAGTTACATTCAGATTCCTGTAAGTGCTGCTCTTGCATCTTTTGAGACTGAAATACAGCGCCTTTGAGAAATTAATATCTATTTAAAACTTTATTTATATTATTTGACGTGGATATATATTTTGCTTAGTAAGATTCATGTAACTAAATTCTCTCACTAGGACATTTTATCTCTGAATGCTGGAAAAGAACATGTTTCTGAACGTAAATATTTGATTTTTTGTAATTATTTACTAATACACATATTCGTGGAAAAACTCTAACTATTAGGCATAGTATTACATAGTATAGCATTTGTATTACAGGCATTTTAAGTATAAAGTAAATTTACGTAAAACATTTTTAAGCATTGAAGTGTTTAACAAAAAGTTTTTTTTACTTTATATTCTACTTATTTTACGGGAGCTTTATGAGAAATATTCATGAATGAGCGATGGACTTTATTTTATTTAAGTAAAACGGTAGTTTTATTGCTCTTCGAATTTTTATTTCCTAGAGGAATGGGAAAAAAAGCTGTTTAGCTTTGAAATTATTTGTTAAAGTATATATATATATATACAGTCGACTCTCGATAATTCAAAGTTGAAGGGACCAATAAAAATCTTCGAATTATCAACAGTGTATGTAAAAACTCCCAAAATACACGAAGAGAATTCTTTTTCTAACACATTTAAATTTGAAATTATGTAATGAAGCAACTATTGTACATATGTATAAAATTATTTTAAAGTATTTTTAAAAAGTACGTAGTATATATATACAGTATAAATATTATGCAGAAGTTAAAAGTCCTGTATTAAAAGAATACATTTATGTATAAAAAAAACAACTATTAAAATAATACATACTGTACAAAAAAATTTTTGACGGAAAAATCTGTTATCTATTTTTTGTTTTATGGCATTCAATCTAACTTCGTCAATAGATTTTTCTAGAAAAAATGAAGCTTGATAAACGTCCGGATCAACATTATTTTGAAGGGAAAAGTTGCGTAGTTTGTTTAGTGACACTTTAGCTTCTCTAAGAGTTATTGTAGTCAACTCCGATGGTCTTCAACGGGGCTACATTACAGGAGAGACAGCCAGAGATAATACAACACAAAACAAGAAAGCTCCAACCTGTTTGCTACAAGACTCTACATGACAGTGAGTGTTTGAATTATCGAGAGTTTTATAAGATCACTTCGAATTATATATATCGCAATTGTATTCTGGCCAGCCACAGATTTTACTTCGAAATATTGAGTGTACCAAAACATATTGTTTTAGTTCGAAATATCAAGACTTTTCCTAGGGGTTGAGAATATACTTCGAATTAGCGAGAGGTTCGTATTATCGAGAGGTTTGAATTAGCGAGAGTCGACTGTAATATAAAAAATGGCTTATATATATATATATATATTGCTGCTGTTAATCATAAACACTAATAAATATGTCGTCGATTGTTTTATTCTCAAGAAATAAGCATTATCCTTGATATTTTATTGACTCGAAACAAAGGAGATTTGTGTTTTAATAGATTTTTCAGATTCTTAATTATTGCCAGTAGTGGCTGAGTAGTCATCGTGGCTGGCGTTGTTTCTGTCGAATAGTGGGTTCGAGTCCTTGGGCCATTAAAGACTCGCCGTGTAAAAAGGATGATGTAGGTAGAAGGTCCATTTCCTCATGTTGATGTAAAAGTTCGGAGAGTGGAGTGTCTCTTGTCCGGGTGGTTCAGAATTAAGATGTGTGCTTTCATAAACTGTTTTAAATTTTTCTAATGGAATATTTGAATTTTTTAGAAAGTTTATTATTTTTAAAGAGGTGAACTACATCCAACTATTTTTTATTGGATTTTTGTAATAACACAGTGGAGGAAAAAGGTGTGCTTTTCTTTCTTACACGGCTGATTTATACAGCAAGTAATACAGAAAACAGTCAAGGAATTAAAAACTCTTCGTGCCTATATACTTATTTCAAATGAACTCTAGTCATTATTATGAATTTTTTGTTGTTTTAATGTACTACATATTCATAAAGCTGCAAACAAACGTGGACTAAGTGATAATACAGAAAGAAAGAAAAATATTAGATATAACATGTATTTTTAAAAGTAAATCTAACATTTCGACTATAAGCTGAGAAAAAGACAAATGTTACTTAAATTTCCATCATTCTTTCTGAAAAGTAACTCAAATAATTTTGTGGCTACGATAGCCAAGTGGTCAAGGTCCCGAACGCGTAACTTTCGTTGCTTCTGTCGAGTCGTAAGTTCGAGTTCTAGTACTGCTGTAGGCCGGTTTAGCAGAGGTATAATTCTGTCCAGGCTCAAATTCTTACGTTGGTGTTGTATGAAAGCCTGGTGAGCAGAGTAGCCAGCTCGGGTGTCGTTTCGTCTCTTCAACGCGATTCAAAGTTACGAAGTCGGTCGCCACTGGTGACGTTCCTAATAAAAAATTCGAATTGTAAGATGTGCCGCCTTTAGCTTTTTAAGCTGGTGTCAGAACAAAATCGTGAAAAAAGCGGCGTTTGGGAGCTTTAGTTAATAATTGCATTCGCTTCGAGATCGGAAAAAGCGTCCATTTGCATATACAGTGAAATACGATTAACACGAAAACGCTCAAGGTGAAATATAGGTTAACACGAAATAATACAATGATCCCGACAAACTACTAAGTATTTTATCATTTTTTCTCTTAACACGAAAAGATTTTTTCTTTTTCTTTTTTTGGGAATGAACAAGATACGGAAAACACCAGCCGCGTAAGAGAGATTTAAGAGGGGTGTGTATAATGAAAGAGAGGTGGTTTCACATGTTTCGCAGGAAGAAGACTAACTTGGCTTTGAAATACCCTCGGAATAGCCTGTGACACAAGCCAATTTTGTTTATCTAAGCTACTTTCACCCCTGCAAACTCTCCATCCCTAAATGAATGAGTGAGTGAGTGAATATTAACGTCGCACTGTCTTAGCAATACGAGGGCTTTTGGCGACGGTCCGCGTAATTTTGAACCATGGTCAAGTGACGCGGACGACACCTGAGCTGGCACCCCCCTCTCCTAACTACCATACCACACCAACGGGAGGACGTTTGAGCTCTCGACAGATTTAACGTGCATTTCTCCCCTACACGGCGGGTCTTTAGTGGTACTGGGATCAAACTCATGACACGCTAGATCCCTAAATGAAAGGAATGATGCACCTCCTGTTCCCACATTATCCGAAAAGAGGAACATCATGAAAAGTATGCTCAACCATTTAGACACATGTTCCAGTGGGGAGATGAATAACAAAATGTACGATACTGAACACAATTTGTTGACAATTTGATGCTAAAAAAGACAACGCAAAGAAAAATACCAGATTTTTTCCCCCAAAAGCTCAATTTTCAAAAAACTTGAAAATTTCGCTCCAAATTTCATTAAACTCCTATGAATGTTTTTTTAAATTAAATACGTGCATATATACATATCTACGTAAATAAAATCTCTCATAAACTTAATTTTGTCCTATATATGTTTTTTTACCCTTTAACACGAAAAAATATTTCAGTCCCCTCAGTTTCGTGTTATACGATTTTCACTGCATATTGAAAGGAAAATTATCTAATATAGAGAAAAAGCCTATAAATAAAATAAAATCTAATATAAATTGCTGTGTGTGGTGCCTCACTGTATGGAAGTAAAAGAAGCAACAGTGAATGAAGTACTATTTGATAGAATAGAAGTCTTAGCTTAGTCTTAGCGTTGTAAAGATTTTCTTCTCTTCAGCAGAGAGATTTGGGTCGCGTGATGTGAAAAGAAGTGTTAAGTCGGCAGAACACCATTTCCTCGATTGCGTTATCCATTGCTCTTGCGTGTTTTCGCGTGCTCAGGGAAAGAGATCTATCTATTTTGTAATAAAATGGCCCCATTTTCTATGTTCTCTCTCCAAAAAAAAAGTATAAGATTGAGTTTTGATTACTGTAAAACCCTTTTCAGATAAATTCAAATGTCCTCATTCTGTGAGTGCTTGTATCCATTATAGTCTTCAATTTAAAATATACAGTTCTTTTTCTTACTAGCGATTCTTTAAATTTTTACTAAGTTAGAACGCTGAGAGAGTTTCTCCCTTGTATCTCTCTTTAAGTTTGTCACGTTCATTGGATTGCGAGTATTTGCTCTTAGTAATAATGGGTTGATCCCAAATGAGTTTGTAAGAAGCCCAACAGTTGAAGTTGGAGAAAAACGATTAATTAATAATTAATGTTATGTCTTCTTTTCTTCGAAGTATGTGCTATAAGACTTAATGGATGTGCTATGTACTACGTGCTGAATGTGCTATGTACTTAATGTAATGCAACATTCGAAGCTATAAACTACTGCATTATATGTTATTGGGACGTTTTCTTTGTATTAAATAATATAATAGATTATTTATTTCAATTCCTACTATTAGTTTACTCTATCCCTATGTATCTTGTTCAAATTTTCAATCGTTAATAAAATACTTTTTATTCATCCACTCAAGTTCAAATACATTTTTTTAAAACTTTTTGTGGATAACACTTGAGGTTGATACAGTTTTTCCAAATATTAATTCATTAATTAAATTTTATTTTTTAATTTTAAATTTATTTTGAGTTATTTCTGACGAAGTTAGATTTATCTGCAACGGATGACATCAGTAAATTTTTCTAACGAAGTTGGAATTGATTTAAAATTTTTCCCCCCCAAAATTACTTGTTTTTTTTTTTAAAATTAAAATGAAGAAATACTAAGGGGAAAAACCGTACAAAATACATATTTTGTTCCAAAGAAGGAAAAAAAAATCCAATCTTATCGTTGCTTTTAATAATCAAAGCTTTAGTAAAACGTCAACAAATATCGTATTTTGTCACTTAGTTAATGGCGAGGCGCAGCAAAAAAGAGATGTTACACTCATATATAATATACAAAATCATTTTTGATGTATGTTATACATTGAGAATTTTAAAAGCGAAATGATTAGAGTTAAGAATTATTTAGAGAGTAGAATTTTCTGTATTTCAGAGTATGTTGAATGAACATTTTATTTAAAAAGAAAACTGTATTTCTCTAAAATTCAGATTCTTTCGTATTTCGAAATTAATTATTTTGTTCTAGGCCAGTGATTCCCAAAGTTGTCTTTTTTGACCCCCAAGGGTCTATGACGACCTTCAAGGGGTCTGCGTCAGCCAAAAATTAATTTGGGGGTCCATGAGGTTTAAGTGGGGTGGGGTCTATGATAGTGGTTCTCATTAAACTAGATCGCAACTTTAATTTTAAAAGAAAATTTAATCAAGTGGAAATCAAATTTTACCTATTTAACAGAATTATATACTAAATTTAATGAGGTTAATTTACATTTATAGGGTGACAGTATATATATATATATATATATATATATATATACATTTTTTTAAAACAAGAACCATTTCAGCTTTTTTTCCTGAGTTTAAGCTAAAGAAGTATGATACTGGAGGTCCCGAATTTTCTAAATTTGTTACAGACAATCTGTCAGAACGTTTTAACCTACGTTCAACATTTAAGTCTTTTATTCAGATTTTGAAACCAGGTTTGAGAATGCTTTGACTAGGGCAATGAATTCATATGGTCATATAGGAAAAAAATGTCACATTACAAGAGGAACTCATTGTAATAAGCACTAATGAAGATCGTAAAGTTTAGAAACGGATGACAGCAATTTTGGCTTTAAAAAGTCAAACTTGTTATTCGTCCCGACTTTTGGAATATCGCGAAGAAGTTTTTCATTGCTTTTCCTAGTGTGAAGGAGTTGTTTCAGCGTGGTTTTCCATCTCCAAAACAAAAAAGAAAGAAAAAAAACTGGACACTACTAACAGAGGGGATTTAAGGTTAAACCAGACAAGATTGGTACCAAATGTTGAATATCTTATATCGTAGTCCTAAAGATTCATCCCTTTTATTAAAGTTATTTGTTTGTTGTTTAGTTGTTTTATTTAACAGTTTTATTTATTAATTAACTTTTAATTTAATTAATTAACATGGACTATTTAAATTTTAAACACTATACTTCATTGCAGTTGGAAATTTTCTGTTAAAGTAAGAGTAGCTGTACCAGCTGTCAAAAAGACATTTAAGTTGATAAATTTGCAAAAATTCATTATTAATTAAGCAGGGGTGTACCCCAAACTAAAAAACATGGCATGGGGTCTATGAGACAAGAAGTTTGGGAACCTCTGTTCTCTAGGCTTTATTAACAATTAAACGTTACGAGCTGTTTATTTTTTAAGATTTAAAAAATATTTATTTATATATTTGGAAAAATTATTGCAATGTAAAAAAGCACATAATTTTTTGAAGAAACTAACTTCATAATCGCTTCATTTTATATGCAGATTTTCGCAGGAATCAATAGCTCAGCAAATGTTAGTCTTGTTTACATCCCCTGTATATGGAACAGCTCCCTTTGATTTGCTCTTCTATTGTTTCATTTTTTTGAAGAAATATCTTTCCGCTACATGGGGTACGAAGTATCTGGTAACAGTAAATGTTTTATTTTCATTAATCATTCCAGCACCCAGCATCGTCCTTTAAAGACGCATAGTAGTTTCCTCACCAAAAACTCTTCATGCTTTTAGCGTAATTGAAAGGACTTTTCATTTGTACTAAAAGTCAGTAGTTTCTAATGATGGTTCTGCATGTTACATAGAGAACAACTAATGTGGATTTGTAGAAACTGTTTGAAAAAAATGTGTTTTGCTGTTTATTCATGAATCTTAATTGAAAATTCCTGTATAAAAGCGCACAATAATTTAGAAATGGCGTTTAAAAATATCTTATGTTATACATAACTTTTCAAAGTGAACTTGAAGTTTTTTTCTCTGAATAACGAACTTTTGCTTTTAGTCATATTTGGAATTATAAGATATGTGTATTCCAGTAGCTTTGTATCATTTTAATATTCCGGGAAATAAAATATCGCGTTTGTTTTGTAATTCACCGTAATGCTAGGTTTTACCAGTTATAAAAATATATTTACTTATCAATAAAAGAAAAGGGATTTTTTGTGTGGCATATCTAGATATAAACAAAATGAAGATACTTAGAAGTATTACAAATATCCAAAATAAAGATCTAAAAGGCTCGAAATTAAAAAAAAACCCATTAATTTTACCCAAAATATTGAAAACCGGCTAGATGTTTTTTGTTTATACTTTAGAAATATCTCTGTAAATAAAACGAACATAAAAATAATGTTCACTAATCTCAAAGGTATTTATTCTCCTGGCAGTATGATTATCATTCAAATGCACAGAAATTTTCTTTATTTATATCTTTTAATATGTATCTCAATTTTTTTTTTAAAGTTATAAATACGAATACGCGATTATCATAAAATTTTGGCAACAATTATATTAGTCAGATAAGCGTTTGCAATTGTATGATTAAAGAAAAAAGAACGTGTAGTTTATAAATGTGACATTTTACGAAAATGAGCACCTTTATTTTGGGATTAACTCCTATTTTCAATTGAGTTTTTATTCTGTATATAAAAGAAAAAATCGTTATTTGATCTATCACGTGAGGAATTCAATCATATCCTTTTTCGAGCTCCTCAACCTTAGGTAAATATTTTTCGGTCTCGCGTGTATGATTCAATTGAAAGAGTTTTATTCTCTTTGTTTGCTTTATACTTAAGAAAATAATCTTGCTGAAGGAAATAAGTATGTGTATTGTAAAGAGATAGATTTTTTTTTATCTTCCCTTTCCCTCCTTTCTATGAAATATTCTTTTGTTAAACCGTTAATACATATTTATTTTGAAAAAACTGGAGGAAAAAGACAATTTTTTTTTATTTAATGTTTCCGACTACCCTAAAATTGGGAATTTAGTCAAAAATGAACAAATTTTCTTTGTGATTTTATTTTATGGGCTATCTTATTAGCTTTATAAAAATACTAAGTTTATTATTTTCCGTTCTCTAGAACAAAAACTGCAAGTGTTTTAGTAAAAGCAGATGCAATTACAACTCCACTTCAGATCACTTCACTTTGCTACTCATTAGACTATTTTACAATTACCTAGTTTTATTTAAGAGTTTCAGTATACCATTTTTATGATCTATCAATTGTTGAAATTCTTTGTTGTTAATATTTAAAGAAAGACATTCGTAAGAATTCATTGCAATGATAATTTAATCCTACCGTTTTCATTCATAAATGCTACGGCATGAAAACGTTAGTTTCAACATTATTTGAAGATTGTTTTGCTAAATTTATGTATCCTTGTCTTATTATTTTTTTAAAAAGGTTTTGCTGATTTTACTCTCAAACAGTTCATGAATTTCTGTAACAGTTTTTTAAAATTGTTGATGAATTTAACTGTGACGTACTGATTTAAAATGAAATTATATTGATAAATTGAAAAGCTGTATTGTTTTAAAATTTAATTTTTAAACCTTTTTTGTAATAAAATCAATCGCACAAATCTCTTTCAGCAGATCAGTTTTTAAATTAATCTCTAAATTGATGTATTCAGACATGCCATTTATGAGATTAATATGATAAATATGCTAATAAAATATTTAAACTAAACTTAAGAATTGTTTTTATATAATTTACGAAAATAGATTTATTGAACTGTGTACGCTTGTAATTTTTGAATTACTCCTTTCCTCTTTTCGTGTTACTAAATATATTTTAGAAGTTAAATATCAATTTGTAAATGGATGATGTTTATATTTTTGTTATTATTTGTAAAAAAAAAAATGTTCTTAAATAATTAAATTCTAACCAAGTACATTAGCATTACTTTAATAATAGTTGAATTATTGCAGATTATTAGAATTATATTATACTTTAGCACTTTTTTCGTGGTTTGCGATTATGAATATAATTATTGTCAATCAGTAATAAATGCATGATTTATTTTAGTACAATATTGGAAACAATGGTATTAAGGGTTCAGACAGTATTTTTCTTTATAATGATGCAAAGATATATTACTGTGATCGACCGATGTCTGGTAAATGTTCGATATTTTTTGACCCTTAAATTTATTTAATTCAAGCTCTCGTTGGATGCTAAAATTCCGTGAGTACTAGAGCCAAATTGATACTTTATGGATCATTTATATGCCTCATTATCATATTACATGCGTGTCTACGATTTTCTCATCCAGAAAATCTATCGACTCCAATCGGGATCGAACCCGTAGCCTTGGGTTTACGCGGCGGGCATGCTATCTCTAAGCCAAAGAGCCGACTCCACTTCTTGAATTAGTTACAGCTGTTTCTCTCTCGGTGAGACATTTCTTGAAATGAAATCTCATCTATGGAAAGTAACTTTTACAAGTTAGGTACAGATTACGAATATAAAACTGCTTGAGGCCAATCAATTTTTCTGTATTAAAAATATATGACGATAAACTTCTTAAAAATCGCTTTCCTTCTATTTTTGTTTTGAAGAAGGAAGAAAATTCTCCTCCAAATAAACTAAAAAAGGAAAATGTACTGGAACGTTGAAATAGCACTCGAATGCTTCGAATTTGTATGTTTGAGTTTTTGCAAAGAACAGATGCGGAAACTACAAAAAGATAGAATGCAGATGTTAGCATGCTATTCTAAGGTTCTGTTTGTAAAAGTGAGTAGGTTAGTAAGCACTGGTATAGTTTTCATTTACTGCTGAGATTGCCTTCGTGCGAACTGCGTTTGTTTTTGAAAAGAAAATTTCGCCCACAAATGTATTCGTAAATTAAGCCTTATAACGGATAAAAAAAATTCTCTCTTTAAAAATTACAAATTTACTCCTTTTGTGAGTTTAAAAAATATAAAAAAGATATTTTGTCATTTTCTAGAAATGAAATGAATTCGTTGTTAATGATGATTGGATATTGTGTACTAATCTTACATTTCTGGTGAGTAAATAAATTATGTGATGTAATTTGTAACTATTCAGGTTTTTTTTTAATGTAATCGTTACGCATTTTAACGGTAACTAATTGATTTATGGAACGTAGTTGAGGATAGCCGTAGGTGAGGTCATTGAAGCAGTGACGTAACGGAGAACATTTAGGCCCCCCTGCAAAGTCAGGTTTTGGGCCCACTAGAGCCCTGCCCCCGCAATGCGGAGGTGTACGTTACGCCACTTGCGAAGCAATATGATTATACGTTATGTGGACATTCTGTAATCGTTTTAATCTATAATGCAGAATTCGAGGCATTTCTGAGCGAAGTTATTCGAAATATTCTATTACAATTCTTTTTTCATGTCTTTAAAGTTACTTTTCATATTAATTTCGTTGTAGTAGTTTTCTTCAGATGAATTTCTTTTATACTAAGCATTGCAATCAACGAGAGAAAGTGTTTGTCATAATCATTGTTCAACATCTGGAAATTTTCTTTTCGTTGTATATCATTGCAACGATGAAATCTTTAATTCCCAAATGCATATGTAAAGATTTCATCGTTGCAATGATTTATCTTTATTCTTTATCGTCTGTGTTTTTTATTATCTCCAAACATGGTATCAAATCTATGCATTTATTGTTTGAATCAAGTGAAATGATCTAATTTGTCCGTCTTGTGGTTACATTTAGGAAATGTCCACTTGAATATGTCATGAGTGATATTTATATCTTTAAGTTGTAGCTTTGATAGCTTTATTGTGTTCCTAAGCAAAAGTATGCAATTTTTTTTCTTGTTTTGTTTTTGAAAGATGTGGTTAAGATGCTCTTAAATCTCTAATATAAATGCATTTGAAAAGCAAACAGTGATGAAAAAACTATTGTGCGATTCACAAATAAATATTATTCTGTATTTCAATTGAATTCTTTATTTTGTGTCGGAAAATAGTTTTTTTGGACATAAAAATTATGTTCCTTGATACAAAGTTGAAATATGAATGATTTTTAAAATAAAAAAAAGTCTTTGAAGTTTAAAAAAAAAATTAGATTGGCAGAATATAGAAAGGCAGCTATTTTGTATCAAGCTATAATTCAGAATATTACATTGTCAATCACCAGTGAAAAAGAGAGTGAGAAGTTTGAAATAATATATTTTTTTTCTAGTTTGATTTCATAATCGTATTTTATAAATTTAGATTAGTTATTCAATAGTTTGTTCTAAGTGTTAACTTAAATGGATTTTAAATTTCACAAGAATATATAAGATATAGTTGTATAAGTTTTTACAAATATATGGTTTATAAGGGTGGTATTTCTCTTTAATTTCAGTTACGCTTTGCGAAAGCAATCTGTCCTGAGATGACTCAAAGTTCAAGCGCCTTCTTGTTGTGATTGGAATGTCTTTCATCGCTCTAGCAATACTCTACCCATAGTGTCTTCTTAAATCTGTAGAACTTGCTTTGTTTGTTGGAGTTCTCAGATTAAATCTGCATATCGTACCTTGAATATTGTACAAGGTTTATCATAATAATATATTTTTTCAGGTAAGAAATTCGAATAAATCTCATTTATATAATATTTTGTTTTGATTATCGATAAATTGTTAATGCTTTTTTTGTTTTCGTGTTTTATAAAGTTATAATGATCAAAAACTGACTGAAAATTTCAAAATTCAAATATACTTGTCGAAATTGAAAATTTTAATCTTAAAATTAAAATTTTTAAACAAGATTAAATAAATTATGTGTGGTTTTATTTTGTCGCGTTCTGAGCAATGTATTGTCTTTTCACTCAATTGTGAACAGGTATCCTTTCTTCAGAAATGATTCTACTATCACCAATAGACCTAGAACGTTTTTCCGTATTTTATTTCTCAAATTAGTGCTTCGCCAGTATTGTTAAATTTGAAACAATTGTTAGTAGAAGTAATGAAATGTATCTTTCTTTTTTGATGCTAGTTTCTTTCCGCTGCATGTGCTTTATCTTATTAATTTTTTTTACAAATTTAGTTATTCATAGATTAAAAAATTATTTTTGAAATTACTAGAATTATTAATTTTAGAAGGTAGCTTATTAAATAATGTATTGTTGTCTTACTAGAATATTTGCAAATACAGTAATGAAATTTTAATTTAAAATCTTTAAGTAATATTTCATAGTTAAACCTTAGTAAATGAAAAAGGTATCTGACTAATTCATAGACTAAAAATTATAAATAAAAATCCGTTTCTCGATTTAAAAATGATACTACATGATGCAGTAACTTAACGATGTATGTTTAAAAAGGAAATAGTTTCTTTGAGGGAACAGATTCTATTCTGCATATGTATTTAAAAAATATACGTCATTTGTTTATCTTATTCTTTATTCATTCATAAAAATCAACTTCGAATAGACCAATCCCAAATTTTTTTTTATAATCCAAATGAAAACCATCACATTTTCTCAGTCAAACTTTTAATGTCATTGTTCAGTGTAGCGATATCAATCTGAACTATTTTGATGTATTATAATGTTAGTTATTTTTTTATTTTAATTTCTAACGGAGGCTAGATCACAAATTATTTCATGGAGCACGGTAATCGTTTCTCCCTCCCCCATTTATTTATAAATACAGTCGACTCTTGATAATTGAAGTTGGAGGGACCAATGAAAAATTTCGAATTATCAAGAAAGGATAGAAAAAAACTCCCAAAATACACGAAGAAAAATCTTTTTCAAACACATTTAAATTTGAAACTATGTAATAAAACAACAATTGTACGTATATATGAAATTATTTTAAAGTATTTTTCAAAAGTTAAAAGTCCTGTATTTTAAAAGAATACATTCAATACATGCACACACAATCCTATGCATCTCTTTTCACAATAGCGGACTATCCTTTCTGAGCACATGTTTAGCTAGGTCACGTGTTGAACGAAAGATATGGACAGCTGACAACGGGTGCGATTGGTCTATTGTCCATTTGAAGGAGGAAAGTAATAAAAATGTCTTTTCGCCTGAGGAACCGGAAAACACCAAGAAAGGGTAAAAGACAGATGTTCGTCAAAAGGGCTACGTTTAAGGGGAGACATGCAGAGACAATACAACGCAAAACTTGTAAGCTCCAACCTGTTTGCTACATGACTGTACATTTTTGGGAGTGTTCGAATTGTCGAGAGTTGTTTTATAAGATAACTTCGAATTGTCGCATGTTGTAGCCTGGTCAGCTACAGATTTTACTTCGAAATATTGAGTGTACCAAAACGTATTGTTTCCGTTCGAAATATCAACAGTTTTTCTAGGGACTGAGCATGTACTTCGAATGAGCGAGAAGTTCGTATTATCGAAGGTTTGAATTATCGAGAGTCGACTAAAAATTCTTATTTAAAAGAGTTTAAAAAGAGAAATGTAAATCTCTCTCTGTTGGTTGTTATTTTTAATGTGTTCATTATGCAGAGTTCTCTTTGTAAGTTATTCATTCCTACAATCAATATTCGTTGTTGAAATACCTCCCCACCTCCCTACTGCAGATCGTAGTAGTAATTTATTTTCGTGCATTACCAGATGGCATTGGTGTTATGGTTAGTAACACCTGTTACTATAACAACGAGACTAATCCGAACTCTAAGGCAGGATGATATATTTGTTAATTTTCGGTTTTATTAGCACGTTTTTTTCTTTACATTACCTATAATACCGCATTTTTTAATTTTTTTTTTCTTACAATTTATATACCTACTTGTATAAGTAATTATCTAAATGTTAGGTACACACTTGCAAAGTTGTTGTGAGCCATTAGCTGTTGATTTTTAATTTATTGAAAAGTGAATGTAAACGACATATTTCAGAACGAGTTTCATGTTAAATTTATTTTTTTCCTCAAATTTTTGTGGTGAGAATATAATTCATTAGTTATTAGGTTTTTTTATTTTAGCATTTTGTTTTATTCTTTGATTCTTTTTATATTTAGCTCTCATATCTCTGGACGTTTGTATGTAATCTTCTAAAAGCATACTTATTAAAGTTATTTGCAATGCACATATCAGGCACAAAAAAAAACAAAAACAAAAATTAATTTTATATGTATAAATTTAATGTCGTGAATAAAAAAAATTACAGCTGATATTTTAGATTGAATGTTGATAATCTGACAACCAAGGCTGATTGGAGGACTGTTGAATTAAAAAGAAAAAGCACGTGATTTATATTGGAAACGTTTTTCCTTTCTATTGTTGCTTAATTGAAGGAAAATCTTATTTTGGTACAAGTCCTTACAGTCCTTCGTCACTCGTTGAAATCTCATTTGACGTCAAACTATCTCTTCAAGAACAATTCCTTGTTTTCTAATTACGAGAATATTTATCTCATCTGGCGGAAGTGGATATGCAAAATAAATTTTCGGTCCAAAGATTGTAGTTTGATGTTTTTGATATTGCCATGTTTTTGACGCGTAACAAATACGTTCTGGTTGACATTAGTTTTCGCGTGATGTTATAAACGCTTTTAAAATGACGTGTGAAATAAAATCAAGTTTACAACAATGCATTTAAAATACTAATCGTAAATAACTTCTGGCCATTTTACAAAATTTTATACACGCATATATACCGAATTGGTTTTTCTCTTATTGTGTAGAGAAATGATTTATTCTTCTTTACTAGTATTTTTATACATATATTTAAATAAAATTTAAATACTTAAACTCTAAAAATAATCTTACCTTTTTTTTACTATACATAAATTTCAAATCTTTTTATTATTTAAAATTTTTTATAATGCATATCTTTTCAGGTATTTCGAAGGATGTGTCACTTTTATTTTTCTCTCTTATTTGATTCAATGGATTAAAGTTCCGTTCGAGGTTGAAAGACCTCGTAAATATGTATATATTATTCCTTTTTTTTCTTTTTTAAAGAATTCACTGTAAAAGTAAATGGGATATCATTAGAAAGAAAATAACTATGCGTTTCTCCAGTAGTTGCAAAATATAAACTGTTGTGTGTCAAAATTTTACTCTGCATTTTTATTATGTTTGTTTCCTGTATTCTGATAAAAGAGAATGATAAATTTATTCTCTTCAAAAGAAATCTTTTTCTTCCGAAATATACATACTAATTCTAATTATTTACAATTTCAAAATATTCCAGGAAAATTGTTTTAAAAATTGTCCTGAAAAAAGAGACACTCATAAATAAATATATTAATGTATTAATAAAATTGTAACTTAGTCTATAAAATAAAGAAGAAAAATGTATTGAAGAGAAAAGGTAAAGCAGAGGTTATACAAATAAAAAATTTTCTTTACACAAAATCGTAATTTTTATTCCATTCCACGTATCTTTCTTTTTTGAAGTCGACTTTTTGGTATTGATTCTCTGGGAACAATAGGCTTTTAGGACTTGCAGATAAATAAAATGAGGACTCACATACACAGATTTCTTAAATGTCCCATTTATCATCATAGACCTGAATGGATTGATGACATCTTAAGAGAGGGAAAAATACCTTAGCTTTAATGTATCCTGAATTTATAACCTTATTATCAAGCTGTATGCCTCAATATTTAGAAATAATGTCATCATTATTAAAAAGAATAGGTTAAATCAGTGTAGTGTGCAGTTACACTTTGTGAACATTTTCGAAGAAATATCACCATAAATGTAGAAAGATTTAATTTAATGGCTAAATACCATATTGTACTTTTTCCCTTTTTATTTTGTTCATTGTTGTAATTTTTTTTTTTATTTATTGAAATTTTTTTTTAATCGTATGGTCTATGATAAATATATTAAAATTAATTTTTTTTCACTTTACTGATCAAAACAGCTCTTCTAAAAAAGGATTTGTTTTGTAACAGAGTACTGTTTCATTTGTTAAGAAGTATATTTTCTTGGTTTCACATCACTAATTGGAACAATTCCTTGTTTCGCAATTTACTCTTCCCTTTTTAAAGCAATTAAACTTTTTCAAACTTGAAACTTCAAATTAGAAGAAACTTTGAAGAATAAAAGATAATAAAATACTAAATGTAATGATCTTTACAATCGTAATTAAAGCTAAATTAACACACAAATTGAATATATATAAGGAAAAACATTAAAAAATAATAACTTTTAAGTAGGAATTTTATTCTTAATTTCTCTAGCATTTAAAGGATGCTAGCAAATAAAAGTGATATATTAAGCCCCTAAAAATGTCACACACTCCTGCACACAACAATGCAAAAGTTGAAGGGATTCTGAAGTAAATTGTCTCAGTTTATTCTATGGTAGTTCATTGATAATATTTCTTGCTACTACTGGATAGAGGTTGAGGATTTATAACTTAAGGTCGTTAAAGAAAGTGATGGTCTACCCCAAGTTGTAAAAAAGCTAAATTTTTTCGATAATAAGAGGGAAAACTAAGTAAATACATCTGAAAAATAAATTAATCACCCATACTCCTTTCATTCTCAACTGTCCATGTTTTTTATCAGTATCTGCAAGAAAATAAACGGCTAATATCTTTATTTTAATCGTAGTACCATCTGGTAAGGGTGTGGGTTTTGAAGCTAAAACACACACACACAATTATTAAATTATAAACGTGGTCTCAAAATAAAATGTAAAGTGGAGTTATTTTAAAGGATGTGATGTATATATATAATATGGTTGTATATAAAACTAAGAGTCTGTTTTATTCTGAAATCATCGCATGAAGAGTGTATATTTTATTACTGCTTTTAAATTAATAAACAACCCTTGTTTCTGTAGTATTAGAATTGTTTTTTATTTCATAGAATTATATGTGAAATGATAAAATCGTATTATTGATTAATGTGGTTTTTAAGGCTGTCTTCGGTTAATGTTAAAGAATAGGACCCGAATTCGAAGTATTTGTTCAGATATAAAAGTACTCAAACATTAATATTATATTCTGGCTTCACTATCCTGTAGAGAATCACTTGTTTTATCATACTACTCATTTTTATCCGAGTTGACTCATTTTTTTTCTTTTATAAAAAATTTGTTTCGCAGTTTTATCCTATATCGTAATGCTAAATGAGCTATCTCTTTACGTGATAAAAGGAAAAACTAAATTATTTATGAAATATTTTGAAATTTTAAAAACAAATGCATGAGTTACAATGTCACAAATTTTTTACAAAAAATGAGAAATTTTTTCTGTTTGAAAATGTGTTTCGTGTGAAGTTCAAGCTCTCGCACATATGGCGAAAACAGCCTTAACTCGCATATGTGTGTGTGTAAATTTTCCCCTTATTTTTTTTCTAGCTATGTTGTGACTATGAAGAAATTTTATAGAACAAAAATGTAAACTGTTACCTATGTAATACATTGCGTTGAGCATGACTTTACTATGAATTATTATTACGCATTATTTTAATTGCTTTAATATTTAATAAATGATTCAAATATTTTTAAAGTATTTAGTTATCGATTGTTAAAATATTCGAAACTTATTAGCTCCTTTTAGTCAAGTTTTCTAAACGTATACATCACCTTTTCGTTTGAAAATCATCTCTTTGTTTTATCTAAAATTTAATATTAAACTGTGTAACCTAAACAACATCGGTTGAATGATTGTTTAGAATTGCTACACTTTAAACCAACACGAAGGTTATTGGCAATGGACCTCGTAATTCTGAACCACAGTTAACTGAACGAAGGAGAACACTTGAACTGGCACCTCACTCTCCAAACTCCACCCCATACCAACCTGAGGACTCTGAATTTTGACAGATTTAACGTGCATCAGCTCCTCTACTCAGCGAATCTTTAGTGGCATTAGGATTTGCACTCATGGCCACTCAGCTATTTTAGCTACTCAAACAACCTCGAATCATTGCAGTTAATATGTGCATTTGGGAACTAAATTTGTAATACCGGATGGTTCTTGCTTCCCTCTGAAACCCCTTGTCTACCCACAGACCCGGTTAGGTGTGTGGGAGAAACTGAATAATCAGCAGACATGATTTCATTCTAATTAATTTATTTTTACCAAAATATCAATCAGACACAGTAGTAGAGTGCGGAGGTTAGATTCAATAACACAGGGACAATACTACGGACCCTCAACTGAATCTACGATAGCTTAAATACGCTCAATATAAACTACGTCGCACACTAATAAGCTAACTTCTAATTAATCAAGGCTCTCACGATACCTGTACTTCTATGAAGCGGATCCTACATTTGAATCTTGCAGGAGATCTTTATCTGGATTAAATCACTGTCGTTGGATCCACTCTCCGTAATCCTTTTCGTGGACTAACCAACTCTAAAATCTCTTAATAATTCCACGATCCTTCAATCTTCAACTAACAACTAACTAGCCAACTCACTTGCTACTCTTTGCTAACTCCAACTTGCCAACTCTCAAACTCGCGAAAACAGAATTTATATACTATACTTCATTTACATAATCATGCTTTCTTACTCGGCGAAAGTTGGTTGAGATAAAATATTTTTCCCCAGAAGAATCCCCAAGGTATTAGTAGATTCGCGGATAGATCCGTCACAAATTGTGAAGCATATCATTTTTAGTATTCCAGGGAAAATGTTTGGGGAAAAAAGACGTCTTTTCTTTCCCCTACAAAGCATAGAACTCTCATCCCATTAGTTTAACAAACAACATTTTTACCCTGGTTCAGGAATTTATGCCCCATATTTAATTGTTTTGATTATATTACTTCAATTATTTAAGCTTATAATCGAGTAAATTCATTTTAGCATGCTACTATCTTTTTAAAAGATAATTTAATTTTTGAGATTCAGGATAGTAGATTTAGTAAAGGAAAGCATTTTTTTTTTATGTATAAGATTAAAGGTGTTTGTCGTGTATATTTTATGGCCGCGGTAGCTGAATGGTCATGGTCATAAATTCATGGTCAGCGAATCGTGAGTTCAAGTTCTGGTGCCATTGAGGACCCGTCGTGTAAAGGGTTGATGCACACTAAATTTGTCGTAATTTGAAGTCCTCGCATAGGTGTGGTGTTCAAGTTTGTCGAGTAGGGTGCCGGCTCAAAGTTACGATGCTTATCGCCTATCCCTCTCTTGTGGCTTTACACAGTGTGACTTTAATCCCGGGTTGGGCATTACGTCGATCACGATCAACCGGTGGCCCGCCAAGACAATATGGAGTGACCGCCTGAAGATTAACCGTAAGTAATTGTATAGGGAAATATTCAAGATTGGCTGACAGTACGCAGACTAAGTCTTCTACTGACTATAATTACGAGAACTAACTTAAGATGGAAATGTTTTATTTTTTAATGTCTTTTGAATTGTGTTTGATAATAAATGTATCATTAGATGTTATTATATTTGTGTCTATTATTATTATGTTTGTATTTTGCGTTTTGCTTTAAACGCAGTTTAAAAAAAGGGAGTTTTTCATGTTATTTACGTAGGTAAGTACATATTCCGTATTTGTTATTAAGTTATTATAAATATTGTTGACTTTTTTCCTTACCTCACCACACCTACGACCCTTGGCAGAGGGCGCGCTCGTGAATTTTTCAAAGGGGGCGCGGCGCGGTGGCCCAGGATCGAATGTCTACCATTCTTATATTTTACCCCAATACGCTGCCAAACTTATATATATATATATTTCATTTTGTAGATTGTCGGGAACAAAGAACAGTAAGAAATAAATTATTTAATAAATAATTAGCATTAATTAATAAAAAAATTATTAATAACAAATACTTAAATAAATTTTACGTACTATATACATGGGATTATAATCGATCGAAAAAAATCATGGGCTATGGAGGAGGGTCCGGACCCGTACCCCCCCCCCCTTTCGTGTGTGCCACTGATACTGGGTGGACCGCAACACCTTGAGAAAATTAGAAGTAGCCCGTACCCTGGAAATGTTCTGCCCACCCCTGCTTTAATCAAATCAAATGTATCGCATTTTATGTGTATGTCGAAAATTTCTGCTGAACGGGAAGGTGGATCCATAAAGCATTGCTTAACCCTATTTCACTGTCCAAAATCAGTGACAGCTTTAGAAATCATTATAGTTCTCCATTTTAGTCCAATGAGTCTTTCGGTATTTTCAATTTTTATAACTTAACACTTCAGATTCTTGTAATTTCTGTTTTTATCCAATCTTAGTAGGATATTATTTTGCACTATTTATTTTATTTATATTTTGGCGGGTTTTTTCATATGTTTTTTAAAATCCAATTTCATTCATTCTTAGCTTTGTAAGAATTAAAATTTGTCTTGTATTATTTTATTATGCTATTTATATATATATAATAATAATTTGAATAACCATTATTTATGCAAATGTAGTTCTTTTGGTTTTTTTATACGGCATTTCTAAATCGTTCCTTTGTGCGCATTCTGGATATTTCTTATCGACCTTGTATTGTAAAATAAATTAGTCTACCGCTTTGAGCAATAAACTAAGTAGAAGATATCTAATGGAATAATCTTGTATACGTATTTGATTAATGAATATTTTTAGCTTCATAGGGCATAAGCGGAGTTCTAACCAATGCAATATTCTACAAATAACCAGGATGAACTACATACAGGTGGTGTTGTAAAACATTCTATTTATTAAATATTCTATTATTATATATTTCAGTTCTATAACAGTTTTGCATTCGCAAGAGCTTAGTTTCCACATGTAGTATTTAATATTTTGAAAGGTATAATTTTTTTAATTAGATTTTCTTAGTGTTTTGTACTTAGAATGTATGAATAATGTAATTTCTATGTTTAATTCATGCAGTTTTAAAATTTTTCAATATCTTTTATCAGTCCACCTTTATCAGTTGATGTGCTTTCTCAGACTTATGATGAAATGTGAAATTTTTCTGAACTGATATCAAACTCAAAAGATGAGTTATAAAATAAAATTAAGAAAAACTAGTTTCTCCTCACTAACTATTGTGAAATCTTGTATGCTGCTTCTTGAAAAATCAGATTTCAACATTTGATATCTTGTTTCTGAAGTATTTTGTACTCTTAATGATTTCTCTTTTTTTACCTACTATTTTTGTCTTTTATATTGAACAATATTAATTTAAAAATTAATTAAACTTATTACTTTTTGAGAAAATTGGCACACTGAATCCATTCGCAATACTTCACCGTGCTATGACCCAAATTCTTCCTTCTTCAACTTGTCTATTCACTTCACGTATCAAATGACAATCAACGATAATTTTCCCGTATTAATCGTTAGCTATTCAGTTTGTTACGGACAATTTCTTTAAAATGCATCCTTTTGGTCATTTTGTTAAGAGCTGTGAGGAAAACATTTTGAAGCATAATAAAGTTTTTCCTTGTAGAAAAATGGTCAAATTTTTCCGGTAATCATGGATGTAAATTTATGTGAAGGATCTCGAAGGTCGAAAATGAACATTTTCCTGATTCGGTCGCTTAGTAAAGACAGTTTACTCTGAAGTTGAAACATTTCTTGAGGTTTTTTTAAAGTGGCTGTTTGGTTATATTTTATCCACTTTCGTTTGAATTAGTTTCTGATAATATAAATCGTGATCAATTTGGATATTTTACTGTGTAAATTTGTGGATAAAAAAATTTCTCCTCAGTTCAGTTGTAAGTATTTTTAATTTTTTCCTTTTGTTGCGAATTTAATAATTTAAAAGAAAATAAGTAATTGTCGATCTCTTGAGATATATAGGTTAAAAATTAGTGTACTTAACTGCAAGTATGTTAGATAAAACTGATCCCACTTGGAACGAATTAGTTCAGAAAAGTATATAGCTTATACTTGAGAATAATTATAATTCAATGTTGTGTCCGCTGATTTTTTTATGTTATTCATATATGAAAAAAATATACTGATATAGTTTTTTCTTTGTAACTTATGTTCCTTCGAGTAATTACTTCTTGAAATTTTGAAAGCTTGATGAATAAAAACAATGGAAAAATTATTTATCTATTATTATAAATTATGTTATCCTACGCATGGAACATTTTGAACATTTTTGTGAAATGTATTTGAAAAATGTCTTGGGTTTTATTTTACTTAAAAATCTATCTTCGTTTATCTCAGTATATCTGATCAAAATTTTGAAAAGATGCTGCACTCTCAAAAAAAAAAAAAAAATGACGCGAATTAGAATCTTCTGTTGTTGTTTTTTAAAATTAAAACAAAATCTGACCTTTTTTTTAAAAAAAAAATTGGTTTTTTTGTGTGTTACTTATTTGACATGAAACGTAAACCAAAAATTTTGATGAAAAAGTCATTTTAATTGTCTTCTACAATTTATTCTTACAAACAATGGCGTACATAAGACTGATAAGGTCTGGGGGTTGAACCCTATCCCACCCTAGACCAACATATTTTTTATTTTTAGCATAACAATTACGTCTCGGCGCTATCGTTTATACTTTTTTAACATATACCACCCTATTCCCCATAAAAGTGGTCTGTGTACGCCACTTCTTTCACGCAACTTAGCATTATCTTTGATTCATTATTGATTTCTTACCCCTGTACTCGATCTTGGTTCAAAATTACAAGGGGCTAACTCTGATATCCCCCCTCCCTGTTGCCTTGAAGTGCAACAATCAATCAACCAAGAAAAATTTAATGAAGATTACTCTTTAATGCTTTTTCCTGTTCCATACATAATTATCTTATTCCTAAATTTTTCTTTCGGCCAAATATCGTTTGCTTCTCCTATTATGCCTTGATACCTAAAGAAAAAATACATCCAAACAGGGAACATTCTCATTTTATTTCTTCTTTTCTTGAATGTCTGACTATTAACTGATTTTTAAGTGATAACTCGAAGTGCATCATTATATTTTATATCAACAGACGGAAGATATTCAACATTCTATTCTTTCCGTATAGTTTGTTGCAACCTTTTACTTGGAACATATTTTCGAATTTTCTGCCAGATGAAAAAAATATATAAATGGAAAAAATTGAAGAAAAAAAAATAAGCAAGTTATTCAGTTTTCTTAAAATAAATTGAATACATGTATACCGCTGCAAAAAGCAAGACATCAAAAAGTTGTTTATAGCTCTTCTAAACAGATGAAACAATTGTCTTGGGACCTGTTGGTTTCTTTCTTTGTTTCATTCTTTGATCACAAATTTGTACAAATAATGCAGACATTAGTTAAATCATTGAAATCATCACTACTGGTTTTTAAGAATCAACGCAATTTCGTAAACATATTTTCATTTTCTAAATTATAATGAAACCAGGAAAGTTGTAAGATTTATTTTATCTCATAACAGGAAGAAATTGTCATTTGACTGAAAATGAAAACCAAATAAATCATTTTAGCCTTTTTTGCATTTTTTTTTTCTGATAAAGTGATGCGGAAAAAGTTGTAATCTGTTTATGGAAAAATAAAAATATTTGCTTTTAAAAATCAAAGTGTAATTAGGTATTGCTATTGTCTTGTAAAAAGCAGTTAAAATTATGTAATCACTAAAACTACTAATTTGCTGAAAATGCGTGGATTAAATATGGGTATATATTATTCCCTTATCTATGCAATGTTTCTTTAATTTCTATGATTAGATGTAAAAATTTATGAAATTTTATCTTCGACCATTTAAAAATGTTAATAAGAGAATTTTGTTACAGAAATGTTTATATTATTTTAAAATGATGTTAAATTACATTTTAAATGTGTTTTTAGAATTTTTTGAGATTTTATCTTACTTGGGTGTTTTTAAATATCGTGCAAAAGTGTGAAGATATTGATGCAGCAGTTTAGGTTTAAAAAATGTGCTCATCTAAATAATGAAAAGATGTTCTCGTCAGTACTGTGTGATAATTCCTGTGAAACTAGTTCATTATACATAAAATGATCATTTTGCTATGCATACAGATATATTTAAATAATTATCGTTGTATTAGGGAAAAACACTTTTTGAAGAAAAAAAAAGATTTTGCTCTTAAGATACCTAAATTTTATGTCGAATGGTTTCAAATCATTAAAATAATTCTGAGTGCGTAACCTCCTATAGCATTGTGTTTTCCATTGATATGCATGTATGAAATATTGTCCGTCGATTATGCCGGGGTCGTTCAAAGAGAGAAAGGAAATTAATACCCCAAAAATTAAATTCATAGACGAGATTAAGTTTATCGGCCAAATCTTACCACTTGTAATTCATTCTATAAGAGAGAGAATATTAACGTCGCACTGATTAGCAACACGAGGGCTTTTGGCGACGGTCCGCGTAATTTTGAACCGTGGTCAAGTGACGCGGACGACACCTGAGCTGGCACCCCCTCTCCTAACTACCACACCACACCAACGGGAGGACGTTTGAGCTCTCGACAGATTTAACGTGCATCGCTCCCTACACGGTGGGTCTTTAGTGGTACTAGGATCGAACTCATGACACGCTAGCCATGATCCGATGCCTAGACCACTTGACCACCGCGGCCACAATTCGTTCTGTAATGTTGTAGAAACTAAATTTTGCTAATAAAGTGTAAAGACTTGGGAGGAGGGATATTCATGATCAATGAATACCTGAAAATCTCAATTCAAATAGAAAAGATTAACATGTATAAAGTACAATTGCACGGAAGTCCCATTCGAAAATGTACTACTTCGTTACAGTGGTGTAACGTATAACCCCGCATCGCGGAGGGCCCAGGATTCTTGTGAGCCCAAAGCCTGACTGCAATCCTTTGTAAGATTTGGCTTGGGACCCAAAACCTGACTTTACAGGAAGGCCCTTATATTCTCCGTTACGCCACTGCTTCCGTAAGAAATAGAAAGTCTTTATGGGCACGCAGATGTTGTCATCCATTCTTGTTACTATAAGACAGTGGTCTTCAAAATCTGTTCTACGGACCCCTGGAGTTCCACAAGACATATCCAGGAGTTCCACGCGCGAGTCACAATAAAAAAATCAAAAAGAAACTTATAAATATGTATGCAAAATGGGTTTACGCTCTCCATGAAGTTTGTGTAATTACTAGCATCTAAAGCTCATCCTATTAATTAAAACTGGAAATTTTATTTATTAACCATAACTTTGTTTTGCAATACTTTTTAAATAATAAAAGAATATTAAAACGTTTTACCTTTCTCTATATACTTCCTTCTAGATTGTGAATATTCTATTGTTTACTATTTCGGGTTCCACGAGATAATTTTATACTCATTAGTTAGCGCAATTTCTTGCATAACTAAATAGTTTTCTAAAGGAAAATACACTTTTTTGCATTTGTGGAAAAACACCTATTATGAAAGGGAGGAAATAAAACTTATCAATATATTAGCAGATTCGATGTTAAAACCTAAATTTATGCAAGAACAGCTCCTAAATTTTATTTTGCAAATTCATGCAACATACACAGTATATCTCGCACAGTATAAACATTTTAATAGCATTCAGAATATTGTGTTTAAGGGAAATATATTTCTCAGTGTGAGTGTGGGGCTACAAAAAAGTATTAAACTCGGAACATTAATGCAATTGCATTTAATCTCAATATACCTAGACTTCAACAGTTTGTGTGAAAAAAAGTAAACACATATATCCCAGTTACTACATATAATGCATTGGTAGATGGAATTTTTCATCATAATTTAATATTATTAATGAGTATATTATATGAAAAAATTAGATCAGAATTTGTAATTATTTATGCACAATTTTTTTTTAAATTTCCTTTACGTAAGGTACCTATAAGTATTCTTCTAAGTATGTATGTGAAATGGGGTTCCACATGAAAACACACTTTCTAGTTCTAGGGGTTCCACAAGAACACCTTCAAGTTTAGGGGTTCCGTGAGTTGAAAAAAGTTTGAACACCATTGCTATAAGCTGTTGCTGAATGTAACCAATTATATGCACGTTCTTGCTGAGCTCGTGTGAATGGACTAATTTCTTATTCTTTTGGACATCTGTCTTACACCCACATTTCTGAGTACAATTCCTTCCTTAGGCAATAAAAAAGGACGTATCAATAAGAAAAAATCCAGTACAAAAAAAAAAACCGGTGACGTGTACATTTTGATCTTTTGAACAATGAATGCAAAAGCAGTACATATTGATGTCAATAGCATAATATTATAGTCAAATGCTTACAAATACCATTTTAAAACTAAACATAATTGATATTTTTTTGACAATACAATAATTGTTTTGACCCCCCCCCCCCTCAAAAATTTTTTGGTAGGCTTGGTACATTTTTGGAAATTACTCGTAAATATAAATTACCTTAAAATTTAATTTTATATGTGTAAATTCGTAACTTATTTTAGCATTTTTATTTTGTTTGCAAAATAAAAATATGTTTTGAAAATTTAATTCTCGACTTTGTTTAAAAGTACAATGTTTAACTGTAATATTTCCTTTATTAAAATTTAGAAAAATATTTTAAATAGCATTGTTTAATATATATATATATATGTATGATTAGTATTGTTTTAAAGTGTATTTTTATGTTTTTATTTTAAAAATTTATATTTATACATAGATGTACAATTGTTTAAACAATACATTCCTAACCCCTATCCAGTCAAAAACTAAGCATACGAATAGACGATTATCATTATTATTTTTAGCTCTTGCTTCTAAAAATATTTCAACTCTCTTGTATAATTTTTAATTTTAGTATAATTCTCGTGAAATAAAATTACTAAAATTCTAAATGTATTTTTTCTGCTTGTTCACGGATTATATGTTTTTTATAATGATTTGTACATTGTTTTTCAATTTACAAATATGTCTTCATATTGTGGTTAAACGAAAAGCGTTGCATTTTTAAGGGCTTTAATTTAATACTTCTTCATTAGTTTTTATGCGTAAATTTCAGGTTGCAGTTCTTAGTACTGAAAGTTTAAAAACGTAATAGCAATTCGTGTTTGTGTGTGTATATTTATTCAAACTTTTAATTGTTTATTACTGTAAACTTATCTTTTTCATTAACTGTTCTTTATATTGAAAAAAAAAACTTTTTTTTGAACCAAAACATTATGGACAGTAATTATATGCTAAAATAATTAACTGTAATCTGAAGCTTAAAAGAAGTTAATATTGAAGAGTATATAAAGATGTGTGTCGATGTAAGATATTTCATCTGCAGCTGTATTTTCTATAATTTTTTATTACATTTTCATAGAATATGATTCAACTGGAAGTTTGGAAGAAGAAACATTGAAGTTATTTTGCTGTAGCTTAAACGCGATTGCTGATTTGTATAATATTTGTCATCTAAAAATTAACTATCAAAAATATATATGTGAGTAAACATCGGGTTGATTTAAATAACCTGAATTTTTTAATTGAAAAAGTGCTCAATTTACAAGTCTAAAAATAATAAGACGATTACCGTACTTTAGGTGTAATGCTATTCAACAAAATTATTTTAATCGCTAGTAGTTTGCGTTAATCAACGAGTTTGTAGTTATAACATCACAAATGTCGAATAAAATTTAGAAGTGTCGCTATTATACTTTTGGTCAAATATCAGTGAAGATGGTGACATATGTCATTATTAAAAAAAACAGCATGGGAGCAAACTTAAATTTATACTTATATAAATGTTTTCGCTAAAAATAATGTGGTTAATTTTCAAATGTTTCATATGGTTATAATTCATAAAGCTAAAAGAGTAAAGCACGTTGAAAATCATAACTACAGTACATAAAAATTTTATTTATAGTTTTTTGTTGTGCACATCACTTGTTTGTTTTTTTAAAAAAAAAGTGGCCAAAAGTGTGAAATATTAATGAGTGCTTCTTGTGAACAATTCTTCTTAATTTTGCTATTTATTAATTCTGCATCAAATCGACAAAGATTGTCATACTAGTTCTATGTGTGTATTTGAATTTAATAGAATTTTCAGTTCTGTGCTATTTGAAATATGTGGTACTGATTTAATATTTTTCTAAAGAAATAAAGGTTTTCATTTATCTTAAATTTACAAATGAATTGTGTTAATAGAGTATACACACAATGTGCTTGAATTTCTGCTTTTAAAGTGTTTTTGCAATTTTATAACTTCAGTTCAGTTTATTTTTCGTTGTGAAATTTAATTATAAAACATTTTCTTTTGATAGAGTTTCTAATTTTAATTAGGCCGCGGTAGCCAAGTGGTCTAGGCATCGGATCGTGGCTAGCGTGTCATGAGTTCGATCCCAGTACCACTGAAGACCCGCCGTGTAGGGGAGAAATGCACGTTAAATCTGTCGAGAGCTCAAACGTCCTCCCGTTGGTGTGGTGTGGTAGTTAGGAGAGAGGGTGCCAGCTCAGGTGTTGTCCGCGTCACTTGACCATGGTTCAAAATTACGCGGACCGTCCCCAAAAGCCCTCGTGTAGCTGAACAGTGGGACGTTAATATTGATTCACACTCACTCACTAATTTTCATTATGGTCTTAGTAATTTTTAAGTCTTTAAATTTTGTAAGAGATGTAAGTATGGAGTTTCACCTTATTCATGCATAATTTTCGTATGTAATCACAATAAACGATTTTGTTAAAAATTTCTTAAAGCCAGGAAAATACTTATCTGCAATAAATTTCTAATTTTTCCTCCCTTTTTTTTAATTAAGATATATATATATTCTAAGTATGAAAGATAAGTCACAATTTCGTTGTATCTAATAAACGATGTGCGGTTTATTTGGTTATCCCTTCATAACGTTCTATACTGTAAAACATTATTATTAATCATTTATCTTTATAAAGTTACTCTTTATAATGCGTTTCGAACATCTCGATGGTATGAAGTAGGGATATTACAGAACCTTCTTGAATTTTTTTACCAAACATTTGTTTTCGGAAATAAAGAGCAATCTCATTCTTTTTCGCACCCTAATCGTACACTGGTGTCCAAAAGTTAAGCATAATTGATAATTATGTGAATAAAGAAGGAACTGTAAATCAGAATAGCGGGAAACGTGATATGCGAGTGTAAAATGGTTATAAAATAAGGAAGCTGTGCCGAAATATTGGCCACTCGAGGGCGCTGCTGTGCGCACCTCAGTATCTAAAATGTAAATATTGTTAGTGTGTAACTTGTTTTGTAGAATGTAGGCCGCATGACGGCAAGTTCAGTCATATTAAATATTACTATATTCAAAATTGTGTCTTCGTTGAGTAATATGGACTGATCAATTTCTATGGATACTGCACACTCATTCGTTTCATTCGCTAAGAACATTTCGTTTAGGTTCTTAATTCTTTACATTGGTGCATCGGCCGGGAAGGACGTTTCGCTGCATGTTGGGGTGAGTACTTTTGTTTAGTCTCACTTTGAATTTGATATTCGTTTAGTTAGCTTATTTTATCATATTTGAAATTTAGTTTATTCGTAACTGTCGGTATTTGAAAGGTTGCTCTGGTATAGTTTTGTTTACTTGTATGCAGATTGTTAAACTGGATTTTGTTTGAATGTGTTGAAATTTATACTAAGTTGCATTTAGAATTGGTGTTATTATTTGTATATTTGTTTTGAAATTATAGTGTTTTGTTTAAAATGGATGCATGAAATCAGGCTTTATTAGAAAGAGCAAAAAGGGCTCGATCTGTTTCGAGGTCCCTTGTGACGAAACAAATTAATAAATTAGAAAACGAAATAAACAATTCAGCCGATAAAACAACAGTGCATGAGATTTACGTGCAATTAATTTCTAAATATGAGGAGCTGAGTACACTCGATAAGGAAGTTGAGAGTTTAATAAATATTGAAAGGGTCTAGAAGACGAAATATTAACTCGCGAAGAATATCGAGATAAATTTATAATATGGAAAATCCGTGCTGAACGTTACATAGGAACAGTTTCGAGCATTACATTTCAAAATTCGGTCGAAAATCAACCGCAAAACGTAACTCCTTTAAATAATACAGTTAGTTCCGTTTTAACAAATCAACCGCGTTTACCTAAGCTCACATTAGAATCTTTTTCGGGCAAGGATATCAGTAGTTTTCCCAGTTTTTGGGCTAGATTTAAATCCGCAGTGGATGATAATTCGAATTTAAATGATGTGGACAAATTTTCCTATTTGAAATCGGTTGTCACATCTGATGCAGAATTGGCTATTCGAGGTTTAACACTAACAACGGAAAATTATGCCAAAGCAGTTAAAATTTTAGAAGATAGATTCGAGCGTAAAGAACTAATTGTAGATTATCATATGAATCGTTTGTTAAATTTGTCCCCTGTCCGTAAATCGTTTGATGTAATCGCGTTAAGAAAGCTATATGATCAATTAGAAATAAACATTAGGGGACTCGAATCCCTTGAAATCTTCCCCGATTCTTACAGTTGTCTTCTGTTTCCGATAATAATGAAAGCTATTCCCCCTGATTTGGCATCAGAATATAATAAAAAACATAATGAAAAACAGTCCCAAGTCACTGATCTAAATACATATTTGCGCGGCGAAGTTGAAAGTCGCGAAAGGACGGAAATTTTGTTAAAACCACATGGCTCCCACTCGTATCCCAATAAATATTCGGAAATCCGCATCCAAATCGAAAGGGTCAAGGTCATTCGCGATTCTACCCTTCTCATAAATCGGGGGTGAGAGCATCTGGGAACGAATTGCTTTCGGCTGCAGTTTCGAATTGTTTATTTTGTTCCGAAGATACTCATGCATCTGATATATGTGAGAATCTATGCGTTCAGGAAAAGAGAGCCAAATTAATAAAGGAAGGGAGGTGTTTTTTGTGTTGTTATACTTGTTGCCGTGTTAAAAAGTGCAAAAAAGAGGTTTGCTCGTATTGTAAAGGTCGTCACGCTCGTGCTATTTGTTTTAAGCTGGAAAATTCTTTAAAACAAAATTCGCATATAGATTTAGAGAAAGGGAAAGTTGACGTGAAACCAACGTCTTCAAATTCTGTTCTTCATAATAGAGGTGGAGTTTTATTGCAGTGTGTAAAGGCAGAAGTAATCGGTCATATTTCCTCCGATAAAATATTTTGTCTTTTTGATAATGGAAGTGAGAAATCTTTTATTAAGAAAAATGTTTCTCGGAGGTTGGGGTTGAAAAAGGTAGGTTCGGAAAGGCTAAATATTTTTTCGTTCGGATGTAAAACTCCTAAAAAACAAACTTGTAGCAAGGTCGAGGTTAGATTAAGGAATATATTAAACGGAGAAGTAACTGTAATTGAGGCATTGGAAATTGAGGAAATTTCAAAGGCAACACTTAGCCTGCCTAGCCCAGATGTATGGACAGAAATGGAGACAAAGGGATTCAGACTAACATTCAATTGTAGTGAATCTTTTGAGAACTGTGAAATTTCATTGTTAATAGGTTCCGATTTTTATTGGTCTTTAACACATCGGATAAAAAGACTTGATTCGTCATTGGTTGCAGTAGAAACTAGTTTAGGATGGTCTCTTCAGGGAAAGTGTGATGAGCACAGTGATTGTACTTCGGTACATTTGATTCACAGTGAAGAGGAATCTATTTCAGCTGAGCTAAGGAGATTCTGGGAGATAGAAAGTTTAGGAATACGTGACAATGATTCGGTGTCTTTAGGTAATGGAGATGAAGAGGTACTTAGTGAATTTGATAAATCAGTTTGTTTTGTAGATGGTCGATATAGTGTTGGTTTGCCATGGAAACCAGGAATGAGAGAGGTTTTACAGAATAATAAAACTGTTGCACGTAAACGTTTTGAGGGGTTGGTCCGTAGGTTTAAATGTGATCACGAGTTGTTCTGTGAGTATAAAGATGTAATCGATAACTATGTTAGGGAAGGTATTGTTGAGCGTACTTCTTGTGGTTCTTTATCGGATAGTCAGGAATTTTACCTACCCCATCATGCGTAGCGACAAAACCACAAGCCGTCTTCGCATTGTGTTTGATGGCTCGGCTCACGAAGACGGACATTCATCGTTGAACCAAAGTTTATATACGGGACCAAATTGGCACCCAAATATGTTAGAACTTCTCTTACGGTTCCGAAAAAACCCTGTAGCCTTTACAGCTGATGTAAAATCGGCTTTTCTTCAAATTGAATTGGACCTTCGTGATCGAGAATTTACACGTTTCTTCTGGACTGATAATTTGAATAACAATCCATACGTTCTAAATTTCACGAGAGTCCTTTTTGGACTTAGACCTAGTCCATACCTTCTCGCAGCAACTTTAAAACATCATTTTAAGAAGTACAAAGAACAATATTCTCATACATTTGTCTTGCTAAATAGCTCCATTTATGTTGATGACTTCATTTGTGGTAGAAATGATGTTCCGGACGCTCTACGTACTACCTTGGAGTGTTTGCAAATATTCAGTGACGCGAGCATGTTGTTGCGCAAATGGAGAACTAATTCAAAACAACTTGATTTTGTTATGGCAGCAAGAAGGTGTCGAAACAGAATTCTCTGAAACTAGTGCCACCGATCTTAAACCACCAATTAAGGTTTTAGGACTCGCTTGGGATTCAGAAAAGGATTTAATTTATTTCGATCCAAAGGATTTATTGAACTTTATGTCACGTAAAACAGAGTCTAAGAGATTTATTCTGAGTGTGGTTGGTCGCATCTTCGACCCCATTGGAATTCTTGGCCCATTCGTTATCAAATTGAAGTGTCTTCTTCAAGATCTTTGGACTCTGGGAGTAGACTGGGACTCTGAACTTCCCCCAAAGCTACGACACAAGTGGCAGCAGTGGAGTAGCGAAGCTGAGGGCTTGACTGAGATAAAAATACCACGGTTCTATTTAGGGGACGTAGATCAAGAATTATCAAGTGTTGATATACATTGTTTCTCAGACGCGAGCAAGTCAGCCTATGGAACAATACTATACTTGCGATTTGTTACTTGCAATAACAAAATCAAAACGAGTTTCATTTGCTCAAAAAGTCGTGTGGCACCTTTGAAATCATTGACGCTTCCTCGTCTTGAACTGACAGCAGCCCTATTGTCAGCTAGGTTGGCCAAACAGGTGTCATCATGTCTAAAGTTTAATGCCAATATATATTATTGGACTGATTCTCTCATTTCGTACTACTGGATACGTGGCGATTCTTCAGCATTCAAACCGTACATTAAAAATCGTGTTCAAGAGATACAGTTGCTCTCTGATCCGAGCCAGTGGGGACACTGTCCAGGAAAGGACAATCCTTCAGATCTCATTTCGCGTGGTACATCTGCCGTCAAATTAGCACAGAATGAGCTGTGGTGGCACGGCCCACCTTGGCTTAAACTAACACCCGATCATTGGCCAAATCGTCACCGAGATATTTTAGATTCGGAACTCTGCTCGGAAGAATTAGAATATCGTTCTAGTGTGCATGTGGCAGTTACCCAACAGAGGGAATCTCTTGTTGACATAAATCGATTCAGTAGCCTTAAAAAACTTTTGAAAGTGACTGCTTGGGTCTTCTGATTTGTGAACAATGCTAGAATCGTTAATAAATCAATGAACTTCTATATTACTGCAGATGAAATACAAAATGCTGAATATTTTTGGCTTAAATATGTTCAATACGAATTTTATTCAGCTGAGATATTAACCTTAAAACGCAACGAACAACTTCGATGTAGCTCTGAAATAAAGAGTTTAGTGCCTTATTTGGGTGAAGACAATTTACTAAGAATTACTGGACGGTTGCTTGAAGCAGACTTATGCTTTGGCGAAAAGCATCCTGTTATCCTTCCTCGACACTGTAAATTTACAGAATTACTTGTTATTAGGGAACATGAACGAATTGGTCATTGTGGCGTATCTGCAACTTTAACTCAACTTCGAAAAAATTATTGGATACCTAAAGGTCGTCAGTTAGTGAAAATAATGATTCGAATTTGTCTCATTTGCAAAAAATACAACGCTAAACCAGCTGACCAGTTGAGTGGTCAGTTGCCTCGAGATAGAATCACCCAATCCCCTCCATTTCAAATCGTAGGAATTGATTTTACAGGTGCAATACTTGTTAAGGACAATCAAGAGACTCATAAGTCTTATGTTTCTTTGTTTACATGTGCGATCACTCGTGCCGTACACTTAGAACTTGTATCAGACATGTCCACAAAGTGTTTTTTACTTGCTTTACGGAGATTCCTCGCTCGTAGAGGAAATTGCAAAGTAATATACTCAGATAATGCTCGTACATTTAAAGCTGCTGAAAAGGAGCTAGCATATTTTGCCAACATCTTGAAGGACAGTGAATTTCAAAATTTTGTCGCAGATAAAGGTATCCACTGGAAGTTCATAGTTGAACGTGCCCCTTGGTGGGGTGGATTTTACGGACGTCTTGTTAAGACTATAAAGGATCCTTTGCGTAAAATACTTGGCAAAGCCCTTCTAATGTTTGAAGAATTTTCAACGATACTTTCAGAAGTTAAAGTGATCGTCAATCATCGACCACTGACATACGTGGAAAATGATCCAGGAGAGCCGGAGCCACTCACACCGGCCCACTTCCTCGAGTTAGGTTATGGTGACTCTAAATATCATATACATTTCATTGAACTGATCGACGCCACTACGGCAAGAGAGTCGTACAAAAAAAGAAAGACTTACCAAACTCTTCTTTTAAAACAACTTTGGAGACGCTGGAAAGAACAGTATTTACTCCAGTTAAAAACAGTTAATCATTTTAAAACACCATCTGTTCATAAAAATTTAAAATTAAATGACATAGTTCTGGTTGAAGGAAATGTAAAATCAAAATTATTGTGGGAACTTGGAATAATCAAGGAGATATTTATTGGAAGAGACAATGTTAGATCTTGTCTTGTAAAAACTTCTAAAGGTCTCTTCAAAAAACCCATTCAATTGTTATACCCTTTAGAACTTGAATAATATTTGAACTGATTTTGTTTCTATTTTTTCAGATTAATGTTAGGAGATAGCACATTATTAATTAATCTCTGTTAAATTTATTTGTTGTGAGATCTTGAGGTATGTAGCCTAATATTTTCTAATTTGTAAATTGAAGATTTATTGTCAACTTTAAATTTCGTTATATTTGTGTATTTTAATATATATTTAATTTTGTCTTTGCAATATGAAAAATTTTAATTTTGATTAGTAGCATTGTTTCAGTGTTAAGTCTTTGTTAGAATTGTGTTTGAATAATTGTTTGTATTAATTTTTGTTTGATAATTACTGGGTGAACATTCTGTTCACCGGCGGGGTGTGTGCCGAAATATTGGCCACTCGAGGGCGCTGCTGTGCGCACCTCAGTATCTAAAATGTAAATATTGTTAGCGTGTAACTTGTTTTGTAGAATGTAGGCCGCATGACGGCAAGTTCAGTCATATTAAATATTACTATATTCAAAATTGTGTCTTCGTTGAGTAATATGGACTGATCAATTTCTATGGATACTGCACACTCATTCGTTTCATTCGCTAAGAACATTTCGTTTAGGTTCTTAATTCCTTACAGAAGCAAATCAAAAGAATGATAATAATTAATTTTATTATCCAAAGTAGCAGTTCGAAAGAAAACTGAGCATAGCAAGGACTCACACTTTAAAGAAAAATGAAAGAAAACATTAAATAAAATACTGATGCTGCAGTTTAATAAGGCGTGTGGTCACCTCTGACAGTCAGGCACGCTGCACAGCGATTTACCATACTTGCTATCAGATGATGAATGAGTTTTGGGCTCGAACGGTTCCAAGCTTCTTGGAGAGCTCTCTTCAGTTCTGTAACGGCGCTTGGTGGGTGCGAAAGGACTGCAATTTGTCTCCCGCGCATATTCCATACATGCTTGATAGGATTTAAATCAGGGGAGTTCGCAGGCCACGACATGCTCTGGATGTTTTCCGTTTCAAGGAAGTCATCAATCAGCACCAACTCGTTGACATGGCGCATTATCATCCATGAATATGAAGTCAGGACCGACAGCACCTCGAAACAAGCGAACATAAGACTCAAGAACTTCGTCTCTGTATCTTTGAGCAGTCACAGACCCCGTGTCAAAGAAATGGAGGTATGTTTGGCCGTCCATCATGATGCCTGCCCATACCATTACTCCCCTTGATTTAAAATGTCTTTCCGTTATGTTTCTTAGTTCAAAACGTGTTCCGCGTTCTCTCCATATCGTTACCCGCCGAGAATCACTACTCAGACTAAACCGGGACTCGTCACTGAACATCACATTGGCCCACTCTCCCACACTCCAATGTTGATATGTCAAACTCCAGTTCAAACAAGCGCATTTATGCGCAGACGTGAAGGGAATGCAAACTGCTGGTCTTCTGGCATACAGGCCAGCATGATTGAGTCTCCTGTAAACAGTTTGTCTCGAAATTCGTATTCCTTTGGCGACTGTGAGCGGGGAACCCAGGGCTCTGGCAATACTGCCCCTCTGACGTTGCTCACTTATTACCAGAAATCGGTCTTGGCGTGGGGCTGTGATTCTTGGTCGACCTGATACTGGTTGTCGGTTAACATCTCCCGTTCTTTGAAACCTCTGCCACAGTCTTGAGGTCACAGACTGGTCCACATTCAGAATTCGAGACACTTCGGTTTGTGATCGTGAGGATTCCAGCATTCCAACGATTCTTCCTTTCGTAAACATGTCCAATTGGCGTCTTTGTGCCATCCTTCACCTTGTTTGATGGTTAACAACTTTCCTTCGCACAGCAGTTGCACGAAACTTGTCTGAACTGCCTATCCTGCGAGAATCGGTTTCTCCGCGTGCCGACATGCGCCGGTGTTTCGCGCAGGACATAGTCGACTGAAAAGTTTTGCATAAACTCAATGTTTCTTCTCCACCCAATTAATATCCGCAAGAAATTTAGAATAATTTTACGAATATTTACTCCATGTTTTTCGCATTTTATGATTTATGCTTAACTTTTGGACACCAGTGTATGTACAATGCTCTTTTTCTCAGTATCCTGTCGAATTGCTCAAATTCTGTGCCTAGTATATACCATGCATATCATACTCACTCTCAAAATTTTCTTAATCTATATATATTAGATCATTGCTCACCTTATATTGTTTCTTCCAATAATTTCCTTTAAACAAATAAATATTTGAATTTGTGTTTGAATCATCCACACACTAATAAATTACAAAAATGACTACTAAAATATTTTTACTTATTTTTTACCCAAAGTTTGTAGTTTACTATTATTATAAATACAACTGGATATACGTCACAAATATTTGTAATGATCGTTGTTTTGCATCGTGGGCTACCACCAGCCGGCGTTCTCCACTTGGTATAAAACAAGTAATATAAAAAAAAAAAAAAAAAAATTTGAAAGTGAATTCCTACTTAGGTCAACAAAGAAAATTTTTATTTTAGTTACTTTTTATTAAATAATTACACTTAATATAAATATGTATATACGTATGACAGAATTACAATATTAAGTGGCAAAATAGAAAGCGATTTTCCTTTCTATATATGATGTTGGACTATTATTTTTGTTACTATTTATTCATTCATAAATCACATTCTCAGAAGTTACGCTATCCCAGGTAGGATTCGAACCCACGACCTTTGGATTAGAAGTCCAATGCGCTATCCATTGCGCTACAGGGACACAATGAGCTATTTTCCGTTTTATAAATGGTGTTGGACTATTATTTTTGTTTGTTACTATTTATTCATTAATTAGTGAATTAATATTTGAAAAAACTGTATTAAAATCAAGTGCATCCACTACAAGTTTAAAAAAATGTATTTTAACTTGAGTGGATGAATAAAAAGTATTTTATTAACGATTGAAAATTTGAACAAAATATATAGGGAGAGTGTAAACTAATGAATTGAAGAAAAAAACCGCTCTATCTGATGAGATTCTCTTGGAAAACTTGGAATTTTGAGATTTCAATGGAGATAACTTTATAAAATTTCGTATGTAAGGGGTGTTCAAATTAAAGTGATTCGAGGTGTATATCTATGAGAAGGAATGAGACATACAATGATAGAAACAACAATATTTAATGAGTGAAATGCATACAAAGTTTGTTATAAGAAATCCCCCATGGCGCTTAGGCAGGCGTCTCATTGCTTAGGAAGGTTACGAATTGTGTCCGCGAAGAATGATGTCGGTTGATCATGGAACCAGCTTAGAACTGCTTCCTTTACGTCATCATCACAATGAAATTGTTGACCCATTAGGCCGTCAGCATCACCTTTCCGGTTGACTGCTGAGCTTTGAATTTTTAGGGCTTATGTGAGTCAGGATGTTTCCATTGCATGCTAACGGATTTCCGGCTGGAAGTGGTGACACCAGATTTTATCCTCTGCCACTATATACTGCACGAAGTCGTCACCGTCATCCTCTTGTAGCTCAACAAATGTAAACTTAGGCCTGTTCCGGCTTGCACCATTCCAGAGTTAAAAACTTTATTACAGCCTGCTGATCCGTTTTGAACGCATCCATCCCAGTCATTTTTAAATGAATGCCACGTCCTTACGAATGCAGTTATCACAAATCTGTTTTTGCACGCGTGTGCGAGGTACAACATCTTCACTATCATGTTTGTTTCACGAAAATATTGTTCGCATGCGAAGCTTCGAATCACTTTCATTTGAACACGTCTAGTATTTTTCAGCGGTCTAAAGCTCACTCACGCCAGAGTACTATGAGTATCAGGAAAAAGAAATAGAGATAGGTATTGAAAATTTAAGTAAATAATATATTAAAAAGTTGTGCAGTAAGAGCTCAAGATAAAGGAAAACCTGGAATTTAACAATTATGATTAGTCTCAAAAGTTGTCATTTGACCGCTCTCTAGTAGATCGAGTGTTAATTATTTTGATTATGGAGCTCAGTGTGTGTGTGATTATAGTTCAGATATTTGTGGCTGGCAGTCCTAAAATCAATTTGTATGTACGAGTCTCGATTGTACCAAGGTTTGTGTGAAAAAGGGGACTGCTTTCCGTCTGTTGCAAACCGTCTTCGAAATCCTCACGTTGCATGTTGTGCAAGATCGGAGAGAAAGATTTCAGTTCGGGTATCGTCATTTTGACTTGGCTCAAAATTAATAGGTCAGTCGCGGAGGGTCTTCGTGTAGTTCTTAAAAGCTGATGTTATCTCAGAATCAAACCTATATGAGTGTGTTAACATTAAAATAAAGAACGTCGTTCACACTTTATGGAAACGATTTTGTAATTCATTTTCTCGTTTGCATTTTGAGGTAAAACTTCGGCACTTTCAGAGTAATCGTCTGCTAAGGTGTTCTTTTGATTAGATTGTAAAATAAAAGATTTATTTTAAAAATGGCTCCTGAAGAAGATATATGACTTGAAGGTTACGTAATTACGCTTTCCATGGAGAAATATTCGTATCAACAAATTAAAAAGCTGTGTAAAAATCTCAGTTATTACATTTAAATCAAAGGTATTTATAATATATTAAATTTGAAAGGGAAAAAGCGTCTAGCAGAAAGTAAAAATAAAACATGTGACCACGAAACTTCTCATCCTAAGACTGTTCAAATGCAGGCAACTATCAAGAAAGTGAAGTCTTTGGTCCTAAAAGAAAATCCACCGACTCAAAGATTCATTGCATCGAAACTATGAATGTCTTCCGGAATTTTAATTAAAACCATTCATAAGGATTTAAAGTTAAAGCAGATGTTTAAACCTGAAGTTCGTCTCCTTTTTTAAAACATATTTCTGAAAGAAAAGCACATTGGGGAAAATTATGTAAAAAACACCTAGCTGCTGAAAAAGGGAAATTTGTGGTAACATTCGATGAGGTATGGGCATATTTAAGTGACTGTAGTAAAAAATCTATTTTTATTGCTCAACTGACGGGAATGACGGTACGAAATGGCTGTTTCAGTGTACAGTAAAGTTCCTAAAGGGATTCATGATAGTTACAGGATTTTTCAACAACGGCATATTAAAAATCAAAAAAGTCTCAAATAAATCCAAAATTAATTCACTCAATTATCAGCAGAATATTTCAGAAGATTTTTGAAGAAGAAATTCCAACTTTATATGGAAAGGATATTGAACTTCATTAGGGGGGGGGGGTCTAACTTCATATGGACAAAGCCTCTAGTCACATGTCTGAGTCAATTGCCGCTTATTTAACAAAGAAAGAATTAGAAACAGTAATAAAGTGTATCCCATTTGATGAAATACGTGTAAAATCACCCTACACTTCTGCAATGGACTTTTGTACTTTCGGTTTATTAAAACGAGCCTTAGGAAAACTCCATCCAAGAACACTGAACGGTCTTTGGAAAACAGTTCAAAAGGAATGAAGTAAAATTTGTCTGACAGTACTAAGAAAAACTTTACTTTCATGAAAAATTCGAACTAGAACTATTGTCAAGAATCATGGCTATCAGATACTAGCAAATTTTAACAAAAAATACGGTATTTATTGATAAAAATTTGTGCTATCAAAATCATTTCCATAAAGTGTGAACGATCTTCTGTAGTATGTACAGTTTGAATGTAGTTTCACATTTACTATTGTCATTTTGAAACGTTTGCCTCATTTGAGACGATAATAGATATATGTATTATATGACGTTGAAAATGTAATACCATGAACGTGTGCGTAGAAATGATGAAAATCTGCAAACACAAGAGAATAGCATCGAACAATAAATGACGCTTATATTTTAACACGATACATTAATACAATGATCAGTGGATTATATGTGCACTTCGAATGGGGACACGTCGCGGAAATGAGCGTGCGAATTTTGACCTGAGGGATGGACGATCGTACCTCAAGTCATGATGCCACATTATCCCACGGCATGACATCCCATAGTTGCCTTCAAAATGAACCTGTTACCGAATCGACACCAGACTTTTACACATTAATTGTCATTGTTGAAATAGAAACTTGACTCGTCAGTGAATACGATTCTGTATCTGTCGTGCGCGTAGTTCTAGCTGGATACCCATAAGCGTCAGTGCTATTGGATCAATAGCAATCTTTTTGCGGGTCCCATAAATAGCAACCGTTGGCGATCAATCTGCAGATAATAGTCGATACGAGAGTATCCAGGGTGTCCTGTGTATATTCTGCAACAGATCCTCTCTTTAACTGTACTGATGCTGTGGATAGCTTTCTCGATAAAATCACTTTCAGGAATACTAATCATGTTTCTTCAACTTTAATATTCTAATCGTTTTTCGCAACAAGAACTGAGAGGTACTTTTCCAAATTCTCGATTACTGTAACATCCTTTTAAAATTTCAAGAATTTATTTATTCTTAATTAACTAACCGTAAAATTATGCATGTATAATGATTTTCTTCTTTTTTTTTAAAAATAATATATATATATATATATATATATTAAGGCATTCCTCAGGGTTCTGTGTTATCACCATCCTTTTGAAATATATATTTCAATTCGGACCAGTTTTTATTTCGGGCCTTTGCAGATGACCTTGCTGCGATCTTCACTGGACTAACCTGAAAACACTTTCTTAATCAAATTCAACTTTCCCTCGATATCGCAAATTAAACAATTTTTATTCGGCAATATTTTTTTTTTTTTTTTTTTTTTTTTTTGTCTTCAGGTAATCGTTTCAAAATCCATAATCGTGGAGCACGTGGCTGGACAACCTTAGATAGCAATCCCATCTCCAAAATTAACAGTATTAGCATCAAAATCGTAAAATCCGCAAAATAGTTAAGAATATCGGACAACTTGCTCTTTCCTTGACCTCCCAAATCAATTCCATCAAAGAACCTTACAATCATTTGCACTTATTAATAAAATATTAAATGTGAAGCACAAGAGTATTAATGTTCCACTACAATACCCACTTTAATACGGTTCAACTATAACTATCCACTGAAACCCTGGTATAATTTTGTAATCGAACTTATAATTACTTATGGGGCGAAGGGGTTTGAACGGGATTCCCAATTACGAGATCCGTCTCCGATAAATTTCATATAGCTACAGAGTGTGACGTTAATAAACAATCAGTCAATCAATCTGGTGTTTGTTCTGTTTTGTTGGCAACAATTCCCTGTTCACATTTTCGACCAATCCATATCTTATTTATGAAAGGCATGTAGGATCATCAAGGATCAAAAATTTCCCTATTATTAAAATTAAACCCCTGCTGTTTTTTTAATCATAATTACTATTTTATTATATAGATCTACATAATTTGCTTTCACTTACTTGATATAAAATTAGAACTTTAACTTTATTTATTTATAGTTATTAGAACATGTTATATCGTCAGCCTAATTATCAGAATGCGTAACTCCTTCTGGGGTGCTAATTTGATGTAGGAGTGCTACGCGCCAAGTTGTTGTTTATGTTCGCCAATATGGGCGATAGCATTACAATATAGTTACCTTGATATTTTTTTCGTGTTGTAATGTGGTTGTGTCATGGGGATAACGTATATTAGAGTTAATTTTTACTCGGTTTTTTTTCACGTTAACCCTGTTAATTTCAGATGATATTAATTAGATTTCTTTAAAATTTAGCCACACATTTTCATTACGATTTTTCTTCAAGATACTGCTTCAGTCCTCTGTTGTATTTTGTACTAGTTTCAAATATGGATACTTCTTTGGGGGGGGGGGAATACCAATATATATTTTTTAAAGAATACAAGGCCTGGGCTTTTAATTATTGCAGCAAACTATGCATTTCCACTTTATTTCACTTTTAAATAATGCATTTTAAAACGTTCCTTGTGTTCGACGAAATTCATTAAAGGAACACTCAGTGTTTGGAATATTGCAAGTTATCAGCACTTATTGATATTCATTATTAATTTTAATACATATTATGTAATTATTTTATTTATAATATAATATAATTATTATATATAATAATTGTTTTTTTAATTATTTATTTATAATTATTATTATGTTATTCATAATTATTTTAAATGAATATTATTATATATAATAATAATTATTATATAAAAATTATATGAATATTATCATTTTTCATAATTACTATTAAATTATACTACATGATTATAATAAATAACATATTATTATTACTATATATAATTCTTATATTTTTATTGATATTTATTATTAATTAATATTGATTATTTTTAATCAATTCCTATATTCTTCATTTGAAATATATTTTAAAACTGTTCTTTACAATTATTTTTCTGGTGATTTGTTACCGCTTGGCCGCCATCTTGGATTCCACGTAACTCGATAACTGCTTGGTGCGTACCACTCCTGTATCAAATTTAGTTCCTTTGTGGAGTTACGCATTCTGAATAGGCAGACGATATAGATTTACCTGAAACAATTTAAAATCTTTTACCGACCAATTGGACTGACTTTAGTCTTGTCATAGTCCTTTGAGGGAAAAAAGAAATTGAGTTATTTAATTATTCTAAGGGAAACTCTCTCCTTTTCTGGGACAATCCAGACTGACTGCCATATCCCTTGAATGGATCCTGATTGGTATTCAGTTTTTTACTCCCTTTTATCTTGATCCCCTCAACTCTGCAACAATGTCTGCTGCGAAGAATGTATAAATAATATTATTTATATAAAGATTTAGCTATATTAATATATTGTAATAAGTCTCGTATGTCTTCACTTGTGTTTCGGTTCCCGCTATAGCCGAGTAGCCATGAACTAGAACATTTGGCCGGCGTTATTTTTGTTGAGTCAGGGGTTCGAGTCCTGATGCCTCTTCGAACTCACCATGTAGAGAGGCTGATTTACTGTAAATCTGTCGAGGCTCACTGTCCTCGCGTTGAAGTGTAGTGGAGGTTTCGATAATGGAATGTCAGATCATGTGTCGTCCTTGTCACTCGTTCAAAATTACGAATTCCGTCGCTCTAGTGTAGCTTCGAATACAACGTCAATAAACAATCAAATAAAATCATTTGACATATGTTTTGTGTCATATATGTCTTATGTGTTCTGTTTTGTTTCTCGGGACTTTGATTATGTAACTTATACTGTATTGTATTATAATATTTTTAGATTTATATGAATGAATAAGAACTAATACTTATATGATGTAGATGGGGATAAGGGTATCACATGATATTTGTAGATGATTTAGTTATTGTCACTGTCTAGCGCTATATTAGTTGTTGAACAAGTTACTTTGTGTTTTCTGCTTATATACAAAAACATTTTTAAATAATACCATAACTAAATGTTAAATAGTTCATGAATAAGCACTTACTGGGGAAAGGAAAGCCCCCCCCCCTCAATGTATCACCGGCCAATTTCATGTGTTGATACTTGGTTTGAATTTTTACTCACCACGTTTGGGTGGTAGCTGAATATTTTCACAATTTATTACTATCCGATCAAATATAACTCATAAGAACTTTTTGTAACACTTGCCTTGTTAAAGATTTTTTTTATTCTCACAAGACCTGGTATTCGTTAGGTTAGTGCAGCTTTTTTTTTATTTCTAATCTCTCTGTTTTCGCTGATTTTTTATTCCTTTTGATTTTCGGATGGTATCTACGATACCTTTCTTTTGTGTTGTGATTGCCGCTTCTTTTAGGATCCAAACAGCTTCCTCATTTGTGAATGTATACTTTTTTTTTATTGACTTTCAATAAATGCAGCGTAAGATCTGGGGCTTTTGTGACTTGGTGTTTTTTGTCTATGGAATGGTTCTGTAGCTTTAAACCCAGTATGTTAGTTCGGTTCCCCTGAGCATTCCAAGCCCCTCAATCTACTTAAGGAAGTTAACTGTGGAACCTCTTCAAAGCTTGGCAGTGAACTGACATCTTTGTTATGATATTCTTTCACTGCAATGGTAACAGTTCCACTAACTGGTTTTTGGCATATGTAGCAGGCACGAATATTGTGGAATCTGCCAGTTCCTTCATTTATATCTTCATCATTAAGTGAAGGACAACAATGGGTTCTGAATTACTTACCCCCTCAGGGAGCTCGCCTTCTTTAGGTGAGTACGGGTGTCACAATCCCGAGGTGCCCTAGTGATCTTTTCCTTTTCCCACGGGGTTTACTGTCTTTGGTAAACAGGAGCTTCACGAACCCGGGGTACCCTAGTGATCCTTCTCTATTTTCGACCCTCTTTCTTGTCATTCAATTCATTCTTTCTTTCTCTTCCCGTCTAGACCACAGATATTAAAACAAATGTTTGGCGCAGTATAGTCGAAATCGGCTCTTGCGCCAATAAACCCCAAAATCACTCACTCGCTCTGAATTACTTACATAACTTATAAGCTGCGTCTTCCCTGACATTCACATCATTTACTGGCCGCTTGTGTTCTTGGTTTTTCATTTTTGAAAGTCTCATAGTATATTTGTAAATTGTAATTGTGGGTATTTATAATTGTATGTAAAATACGCTACGTGTAAAATTTATTTTTTCTGATAAATAAAGTGCATGTGTGTTTTTGCTGGTATATTTTCTAATAACTTACTTATTCTTTTTTTTTTTAGATCAGAATGGTAACTAATATAATTAGGGTAATCAGGTGACTATGAAGCTGATTGTTGTTGAATAATTGTAGCCTTCCTAACGATAGCTAATCAGTCCTCTCGTCCTTTTTCGATTCACGATGGCTTCCTCCTTACGCCACATTGCTACCGAACCAGGAAATCTAAATCAAAAAATGAACACATCAGCTTCAGAAAAAGGTTTAAATGAATTACAGATTTGTGATAGAAGAAAAAGTCCAAGCCGAACTTCTGATTCTGTAAGTAAACTAATGAATACTTTTGAAGACCTTTTTTTCTCTAAAAAATAACATACAGCATACAATGTAAAAAAAATTTCAAATGCTAATTTGAAAAATAAATAAATAAAATATGTTCCATAATAAAAATAAATGATACAAAAATTCATGAAAAATTGGTTTTTTGATTAACTGTATAGTAATTATTTCATTAATTATTGTACAATTCATCCTAATTATAATAATGTGTACCTAATAAAACTATCATAACGGTAGTTTCTAATTGTGTCCTTTCCTCGCTAACAGTTTTCCCATTTCTTCTACTTGGCAATTATTTTTATTTTGTATAATTTGCTTTGATATAATGAGCAGTTTATTTTTTAATTTGTTAAACGGTGTTTGGACCTCTAAAAGTTAACATTGTTATAAGTGAAATTTTAATTAATTTATTTTTCTGAATTTATTTTTGCACTAAATACTTAATATTAAATTTTTATTTGTTTATTTGTAGTTTATTAATGGTTGTACACTTGATTTTGTATGACTAAATGAGGGAGGAGTTAACTAACTCTTATATAGTTTGTGTAATGCATAATATATTACTCTGCAAATAAATCTCTTAAGCTTTTATATTACATTCAGATGACGAAGAATCCATTATTTAAAGTAAAGTATGTTACTAACAAAAAGCATAACGAAATATTAAGAAGAAAATATCTGGTTTCTGAAAATTGTTTCGCTTGGAATTTCTCGAAATTTTCTGCCGAAAATTTCCTTCAAATAAATTTTACTGAGAATCGACTGTGGGGAGCCGACTGTAGGAATGAGGATAAAAATATCACATGATTTTTTTTAAAACTTATTTTTTTAAAGAGTGAGAACACACTACTTAGTGCTTTTCCGATTCGTTTTCCATTACTAGCAAAAACAGGAAATTCGGCTACTATCATGTAACCACCGGTGATTTAGAAAGTATGGTATAGAGTTAAAGCAGTATAAGGTACCTATTTGGGGGTTAGGCATTTTCGGTCCCTATATACTCCAGATTGCGCACACATGTTTTCTTACTATTGTGCTATATATGTACATTATGTAAATTTTTATTTGCTTTCGTCCCTGGTGTTGCAATTTTAATAGCTGAGTAGATATATGGGTTTATAAAGCAAAGCATAAAATAGTAATTGAAAACAAATATCATGGAGACAGTTAAGGGATCAATTTATCGGGATAAATGGATATTGGAGAGCCACTCTTTCGTCATTTCTGGTAATCTTTTCTTTTTTGACTATATGAGTTCATCGGCATTCTTGCATCCTCCAAGAGATGTATTTAATCACAAAGATCCAGTCTCAACAGAAGTGACAAAAACACATTTCCTATTTTATGACACGTTCGAAAGTGAATTGTGAGGGTGTAAATGACCATGAAACACTCCCATCTTTTTTTAATGAAGCTAGTTCATTACAGTTTTAAATCTACTCCCTTGACGTGCTTTTAAACTAGTTTCTTTGAATGAAAATGGAGCTCAAGAGTTCTCCATTATTTGGACTTATCTCATTGTAAGTGATAAAAATCATTACTGAGCTTAATGTTCAATTTGAACTTAAGCATCTTGCTGTAAAGCTATCTTCCGAAAAACGACAACTTTTTAACATTGCATCTGCTGCTACAGATCCTCATACAAGCAATATATCTACGGTGAGTGTTATAAATAATGGGAAATAATAACTACAATTCCGTAATATTTTCTTTATATGCTTATTTTTTTTATTAGATGCATTTATCATATACTAATTAATACTTTTACAGGAAATAAGTGTTGGTACCAACAGTCTTTCACATAGTTCTCATCAGTCCGAGCCGGTTTCACATGGAAAGCCTTCTTTTCAGTTGCCTTTAAATTCTGATGTTCAAAACTCTGATCAGGTTGTAGTGAATGGTGAAGAAAAGATACCCACTAGTGTACAAAAACATCATCGGGGAAGTGAATGGGAAATATTAGAAGGTTTGAAAGATGGAAAAATTTGCGAAACAAAGCCCGAAAAATTTGAAGGTTATTTAATGAAGAGAAGAAAGTGGCCCCTCAAAGGATGGCATAAAGTAGGTGGTCGTTTTTTCGTTATTTTCTGTGAATTAAATGATCTTTTAATATTGCTTTTTAAACGTTAAATATTAAGACAGATTTTTTCCCCGATATTTATAGCGTTATTTTCTTTTGGACAAAGGAATCTTGACTTATACAAAAACATCGAATGAAGTATGTATAGAATTCAACTAATTTTTTTCTACTTTTGCGAAGTTAATTTATTCTCAAATATTAGTTTTATGAAAATATTTATTTTTTCTTAGATGACTAGGGGTAAAATACTTGGTTCAGTTGATGTAGGTTTATCAGTTATTTCTACAAAAAGCCAAAGACGACGAATTGATATCGATGCAGAAGAGCATATTTACCATTTAAAAGTAAGATTTTTTTCTCATAATTATTTCTGAATTTTTCGTAAAATAATTGTTGATGTTTGATTATGCTTACTTATTTCAGCTAATTATATTCATTTGAGTTTAACTAATTTTCTTTAAATTATTTAATAAACATACACATACTAAAAGGAGAAAAATTTAATTTTTGTGGTTTTTTTGTTAAGTGTAATTAATTCATAAACAATTGTTTGCTTGAAAAGTTTAAACTTACTACATCGGTTGATGCCATACTCTTGATTTGGAACGAAATCACTATAAAACAACTTATTTGTGTGATGAGATTATATATATACTAGCTGTTACCCGCCCGCTTTGCTGGGTATTTCATGATGTTTTATAAATTTTTACTGCTTATATATATGTATAAATTATTGATATCTAAGTCCTAGCATTAAGAATTCGATTGAATTGAAAAATATACTTATACCTGTAACTGTCACCTGTTGATAAAAAAAAAGGGCAGAACTCATCTAATTTGTATTTTCTAAAAATCTCTAAAATTGAAGCATAGAATGATGTTTGCTCTTTCGTAACTCAAAAACCAAGTGGATTCCCGCAAAACCAATTTTCGGTGGATCTCTACTCCGTAAATGGAACATGCAAGCCAAATTTCAAGTCTAAATCAAACAGAAAAAAAGCAAAAGTTTTACTATAAATATCCCCGTAATCCCGTTGAGAGCCGTTTTCCAAAATTACCGCTCTTAGCGGATTTCAATTCAACAAAAGAAAAATGCAAACCAAATTTCATTATTATAGTCCTTGTAGCTCGAAAAAAGTAATTTTTTTTTGTCAATACGTCCCAGTAACCCCCTGCAACCCCCCAGAACTTGATTTGCTTAAAATTTATTCTTAGTGGATCCCTATTCAACAAAATAAACATGCTTAACAAATTTCAAGTATATGGGTCTAACAATTAAAAACAGGAATTTTTTTCTGTACCTCCTCTTGACCCCTCGCAAACATCTTTGGGGGTCAATTTTCATTTTACTCTTTGTTAGAGGAACTCTATTTCATGAAAGGAACATGCCTACCAATTTTCAAGCAGGATGATCAAGTAGTTTAAAAATGGAAATAATTATCTATAACGCCACTTAAGTCCCCTCAACGCCACTTGGGGGCAATTTTCACGAAACCCATTTTTAGCGTATCTCTACCCTATGAGAGGAATCTGCTTACTAAGTTTCAAGACTGTACGTCTAATAACTTAAAAATAGGAATTTATAACGCCCCTTAAACCCCCGCCCCCGCAGCACCCCTTGGGGGTCAATTTTCCCAAAACCCATTTTGTAGCGGATATTTACCCCAGGAAAGAAACTTACCTACCAATTTTCAAGCAGGTAGGTGAAGTAGTTTAAAAACGGATATATTTATCTATTACGTCCCTTAATCCCCCGCAACGCCACTTAGAAGTCTGTTTTCACAAAACCCGTTTTGTAACTGATCATTATTCTACGAAAGGAATCTATATATATCAAATTTAAAGACAGTGCGTCAAATAGTTTAAAAATGGAAATAATTATCTCTAACGCCCCCTAAGCCCCTGCAACGCCACTTGGGGGTCGATTTTCAGCAAACTCGTTTTGTAGCGGATCTCTACTCTCTGAAAGGAATCCGCTTACCCAATTTCAAGATTGTACATCAAGTAGTTTAAACATGGAAACAATTATTATTAAAGCCCTTAACCCCCCCCCCCCGTAACGCCCCTTGTGTTTCGAATTTCGGAAAATCCTTTCTTAGCTGATGTCTACTCTATCAAAGGAACATGTCTACCAAATTTCAAGTCTGTAGGTTCAATAGTTCCAGAGATTTCGTGATTAGTCAGTCAGTCAGTGAGTCGCTTTCCTCCTTTATATATATAGATATCGTATAATAAAATAAGAATTGAGAAAGTTGTATTACCTAGAAGGCCAAAAAAAGAACGAAATTGGATTCCAAAAAACATAGCAATAGTCTTTGGACTAAAATAGAGACCTTTTATGATTTCTAAAGCTGTCGCTGAATTAGGCCAGTGGATTAAGGTTAAGCAGTGCTGTATGGTACCACCTTTCCCGTACAGCAGAAATTTTCGACTTAATAAAAAAACGAGCCATGTTGAAAAATTAGGCCTATTTCTATCACACGTGGATGAAAATTAAGACCGTAAAAAATAAAATGAAAGTATCAATATAGAACAATAAGGTTTCTCTCATAAAGAAGAATATTAAAAAAAATTCTACAGAAAAACTAGGATAAAAGCTTACATGAAGAAATGCTAACCATAAGAGAATAATGAAAAATCAAAGCATCTTAGTCAGAAAATGCGCACTAAATGATGTGTTAAAATTGAAGTGTTAACTCAAAGAAGCAAAAATTAGTGACGCCACCAGATAGTTTTTTTTTTTTTGTAATTAAGCCAAGTTTACGATAACTTAATAAAAAATTTTAAAAATTAAATTGAAAAAAAAAAAAAATTAACATAGAAATATATTTAAAAATAAATTTACTTGGATAGTTGTATTCCAAGCAATTATTTCAGAATTTTTTATAATTACCTTGTTTTAATAAAACCGTTCAATCCGGTCCGGAATCCCTGTTGAAACCGGATGTTACCTTGTTGTTGTTATTGACATTATCAATAACTAATTCATTGTTTCTTTTTATGAAATTTAAGATAATATTACTAAATATAGATAGGTGTGGGTTACTACACCAGAATGGCATTTTTATAATGTTAAAATCAAAAGAGTCTTTTATCAAAAATATTACTTATTAGCAAATTACTCTTAATGTTTAAGGGAAGGTCCAAAAAGTTTTCTGACTCATTTTTGTAATTAATAATTTTAAATATTGGGGATAATAATCAAAGCTAGGAGCAAAATGTACTTAATTACTAAAAATTATTAGGTCATCTATGTACCTAAGAAGGTTACAAAATTCGTTACTAAAACTATCATTTTCACATGAAAGTGCAAATAAATATTGGCCAAAAAGTTACTAGCCGGCCCACCTTGTGTTAGTCCTTTAATTTGCTTATAATAAGAGTTATTATGAAAAATATAAGTTTCTATGATATCATTGAGGAGCATTGCTTATACAATTTTTATTTGGGGAGAAGATTACTGTATTTACAACTATATCATCTAAAAATTTGCTCATTAAAATTTAGATATTAAAATATAATTTTAAGATGTACTATAATGAGGTTTGGGAAATTGGGATGTGTGTCATTACAAATTAACATTTGATAAACGAGAAAATTTATGAATATTTTAGTTGGAAATTTTTAAAATTTTACTTGTTCTTAAAAGAAAATCATTTATTTATTTTATTTTAAAAGTTGCATATCATGTCCTCATAGTGTTTTTTTTTACCCCCACAAAAGGTTAAAAATCAAGTTCAGTATCAACAATGGGTAAATGAGCTTCGGCATCATCGATTATATAGACAGCATGAAATTTCATTTGGAACTAGAGAAGCTCCTAAAATTACAACACCTGTAGAAGAAGTGCCAGTTGGAGGTAAAATATATTTGTTCATAATATCTGATATTTAATGGGAATTTTTGTTCTTATAATTTAGAGAATTTTGTGAGTTAAAAAATTGCATTTCATTTTCATCAATTTTTTGTCTTCACGCAAGAAGGGTTGAGCAGAAACCAAGTTTTCTTCATTTAAAGAAATATATGAGTTATTTTATATCATCTTAGTTTTTTAAATAATAAATTTGTTGAGTAGAAATTATTGAATTATGTTTTATTAAAAATGAGATATATATATTATGAGTTTTGTAAATTCTATTTAATAGAGCAAATGGCAAATTTATGAAAACAGGGAATATTAATCTGTTAATTATGTTACCCCACATTATGAATTATTTATTTGAAAAAATATTTTTTAAGAGTGTTGGAAATTAGTTTATCTTTCATTTCAAATAGGTAATAGATTTACATTTCACATCTAAGCATTTGTAATGTGTAAAAGAATTGAGCATATGTAATAGTTCACAGTATAGACTACAGTTATAGGATTAAATGGTTTGTGGCCTAAACATACATGAAACACTTATGAACTGAAGGATAACTTATGAACACTTATTTACTTAAGACGCTTATGAACTTCAGGTATGATATTTGATTCAGGAGGGAACCACTTCCAGTTATACAAACATATAGACCAGCTTTCTTGCCTTCATTCAAACATTTTTTTATTGTAAATAATTTTTTAAGCGTTTATAATTTTTTAATTAAATGTATGCTTTTTTCGATCATTTAGCATGACATTTTGAAAATCCTTTAAATTAATTTTTTTTTTATTATTTTACATGATGTCAAATTTCTCCCAAAGTCTAGAATGCAATTTTTGATCTCTCTTTATTTCTTATTTATTATTCTAAAATTAAAGTTTGTATAGTTTATTAGCGGCCATAGAATTATTTAAAAAATAATAAACTGAAATATACACAAACATTGTTTTGCTTTAAAACCTAAATCGCAATATTTAGAAACGATTTTGATTTTATGTTTAGCAGAATTTTTTCCGTCATATCTTTTGTTTAAAAGCTTGTAAAAACATTGAAAATATACATCTCTTATTTGGTTCAATATAAATGCCCTAATATTATTTTGATTAAGCTACTTATTAAAATTTGTTTATCGAATGTTGCTTTATTTATATATAAACATATAAAAACATAAAAACAAAAAAATTCTATTAGAAAATGCTGTCCAAATGATTTCTTAGAAGATATCTTTAGTTCTTTTCACTTAAGAATTCTACAAGATTTATCATTTGATAGTATTACATCTATTAATCATTTATTACAAACATAGTATCTCTTTTTTGAAGAGAAATATAGTTTCATTGAAAATTCTCTTGCTCCAATTTCATAGTTTTGATCTTTGCCATGGTCAGCCTGTTCAAAGATTGGCAAAGCTAAATATACTGTCAGAGGTTTGGAGTGTACATCTATTTTTCTTATGGCACTATGAGCAAGCCAAAAGGAAAATCGAGCATTCGCAATTTGTCAGAATATAAATAGCTTCAGTATTTATCATTTATTGGATTTTCTGTGCATGGTATGACTCACATTTGTAAATTGACAAGCACTGATTGAATTTCAATTTTAACTTGTTTTGTACTATCTGCAGATGTATTATCCGTATCCAGTGGTAGTGATATGCTTATAACTATATTATTTGAAATATACAGGGTGATCCCGAATTCATGGTACAAACTTAAGGGTAGATACAGGACATAGTAACAATCATTTATTGTATAGGAATGTATGAGCGCAAATGCCGTGATGAGGTACAAACAGGGGAAATAAAAGAAAGGAGAAATAGAGTTATATCGGTTGGTTGAGTTGCCGGTAGAGGGCAGTAAATGTATAGTTGTCTTTCAGTGTGATTCATCTGAGTAGGGGAAAGCACCATTCCCAGTTGTGCTGACGTCTACCATCAGAAACCTTACTTATGTCGAACATACAGACATGCATTTCACATACGGCCGTGCAAATGGTAACGGCCGAGCTGCGCTACGAATGTATCACCTGCAGTTTCCTGATCGACGAATGCCGGATCACAGAATTTTTCAGCCGTTACATCGTCAACTTCGTGAAACATGTTTGTTTCACATCACCAGACATGCTGCTGGTCGATGAAAAACTGTATGCAGCTTAAGCCTGAAAAAAAGCATCTTGAACTTTATGGCTGTTAGACCAGAGTCAAGTATAAGACTGTTGTTTATCACGTAAATGTGAGTCATCAGACCGTTTGTAAAGTGTTAACGAAAATCGCATACACCTCTTCCATTTTCAGTTAGTATTAGCTTTGAATCCATGAGACTATCTTCCACAACTGCCAAGGGGGTGGTACAGCAATGTGCGCTACATTTGGACTTCATAGCTCATGTACTAAACAGTTATTGTAAACATTACACTTGTCAACGATGCTTTGTTTTTCCTTTTGTTTCTTATTTTTTGTATTTTTGCCTAACCGCATCACTTTTGACCATACATTCCCATACAATTAATGATTGTTACGATGTCCTGTACCAACCCTTCAAGTTTGTACCATGAATTTGGGACCACCCTGTATTGGATTGAAGCCATATACTACGTTTTTTTGTTTGAATCATAATTTCCGGTTTTTGTTTAGAATAATCTTATCTTGTGTCATTGTTTGCTTTGTATTTTCTATTCAATTTTCCTGCAGCTTTTAAAAATTCACATTACATCAATGGTATTATTTGCTCTCTGTTTTTGTTTCTGTTTTTTCCTCTTATTTTGTTTGGGCTATTTTCTAGAAGATAATATATTGATATATTGACCAAGAAATATTCTGTTGATTACACTTTCTTTTACTTGACATGCAGTTGTTTTTTTAGGATACTTATAATAGTTTGAATAATATATTGCTCCTAATGAAATATTAAGAAAATATTCTGATCTTTAATTAACGAAACATTTTAATATATATTTAATTGTTGCTAAATAAATATATATACAATTGGAAAATTCTTTTAAAAGGGAGTCTTATACATTTTCTGATTTCTCAAGAAATCTATGCTGTCTTTTGTTCAGAATATTATGTACCTTATCAAATTTTTTCGTATAATTAAAAGATGCATTTATATTTTATTGTTCTTTTATTATGAGTAATGATAAAATAATCAAAAATTGTGTATTGCTGCATTTATTACACATAACATTTATTTTTTTAAAATTTCATTTAAACAGTTTTCTCTTTGTATCCTCAGTTGTGAGTTAATGCAATATTTATACATTAATTTAATTGAAGATATTTTGCTAATTCATTTAAAACTGTGAAGGACCTTGTTTAAAGTGTTCATGTTATACTTTCACTTTAAAATACTACTAAAAAAATTTTTCTCCATTTGAATGCATGTGGGACAGCGTCTAGGAGAAGGTTCGATTTTAATGTTAAAATAAGCACGCAGGGTTAAAATAACTTAATTTATTAATAATACAACTAAAACATTAACTATTTACAAGGGGTTTTAAATTATTCAAGATAACACCATACTAATTCCGAAAACACGTACTCTTTCTCAAAACAATGGAGAGAGCGATTTCCTCTGACCTGCCTTCGTTCAAGCTTTGGTGCAACTCTCAGTTTCTTCTTTCTGCCACCTTTATAAATGCATGACCTCATCGTATCGCGCAGCTAAAACTCACGTGGTTTCGATTAGTGGTGCCATCTCTTACAATAAAAATCAAAAGAAGTAAAAGAAAACTTGCACTCCTTTCCTACATGCATATTCCTTCTCTCCCTTTTCCCACTAAAGAACCCTTCAGCACATTTCCTAATTTAAACCACTAGCCTGTATATGAGTAGTGTGATTTGATAATGTAATGTATGGAAAATTCACATGCATATATATAAGATATAGTTCTCCTAACATTTGACATTTTTTAATATTAGAGTAAGCTTCAAATTATGTATTTTATTTTGCTTTTAGACTGCAATATTAAAATACATGCATATGCTAAGGCTTCGGCTACCTACGACTCGCATTCCACATTTGATACGTGGTACAATTCTCAGTGGCACTTTATACTACAGTTCGAATTCATCAGTTTTTGAATGGATACAAGTTGATAATTTTGAAATGGAGCTTATTGGACAAACATCTCAGAAATCTGGATTGCAACGTTTATGGATTTCTGAAAAAAATTTGGAAGAAAACTCTACAATAAGTCGACTGCTATTTTAAATTACTGAATTAAGTTGAAGAAATTAAATAGATCGTAAAAGGGCAAGTTCTTTGCTGCCTGCTTTTGGTTCTACTTATCTGTGAAAAAATATTTTCTCTTATGAAAAATATTTTAGTGTTAAAAATTTATTTTACAACTGAATGTTCAGAATCATGTCAAATTGAAGTTCACAAATTAACCTCTGATAATTCAATATAAAGTAAAGTGGTTCACACACAGGGACAAGGTTCGCATAAAAATGTTTTTTTTTTCGTTTAATTATATTGAAGTGGAATACTTATATGTTAGTTATTTTTTTTATAAACATTGTTTAAATATTTTGTTTAAAATATGCATAATACACAAATTGTACAATTTTATTTGTTATTTATGTTGAAGGAAAGTTATGTTTTATTCTGTTTATTTTTATGTTAACAAATATCTTTAAATAATGCAAAATTAATGCATAATAAAATTCTAAATTTGGATTCGTGACTTCTATTCCTTAACTTAGCATGCATTGTAGCAGGAATCGTATTATTGGAAATATTTCCTACAGTGTGGCACCCTGAATGATATTGGTACTTTGGTTTGGCATGCCACAACTACAAGGTTTCTGTCTCCTGTATTAACTCATTGAATGAGACTATTAGCATTTTTCATGCTGATAGCAGTCTTTTAGATTTTGCATTTCAACAATACAAATATTTCATTTATCTTTACATTTATTGAAGAAAAAAAAACAGTTTGAGATATACAAATAAAATTTGTTAATTTGTGAAACGTTTGAGTTGTTTCTTGTATTTTATACACAAATTTACAAAGATATAGATAAATTTCACTCAAAATGTATAATTTTGATCAAATCTTGTTATTTAATTTGATCTCATTTGAAATTCTTTCAGCAAGAAATATTTGTATCAAAGTATTGTGTTTGATTTACTTAAATATTAATTTTAGCTGTAACAAATAGAGAAAATGTTTTAAAAACTGGCATCTATGAATAAATATTATTTTCATCGATTTATTTGGTAAAAAAATTTTTAAGTTAAGGCAAGTTTTATAATTTTGAATTCCTTTAAATTCAATTTGAAATAAAAAATAATAATTAAGTTAAGTATGACTTTCAGTCAAATGTTTAGTTATTTTTGGATTATTTTCTTTATTTAGTACCATTTACTGTGTCATATACACCTCCTGTCAGTAGTATTCACGATGGTTCTGCATGGCAAAGTAGTAGGCATAGTCTTATTCGCAGTCCAATATCTCAGCAAAGTAGAGTAGCTGCTTGGATTCTAGATTCATCAGCGATTGATCAAGGCAATAAAGGTTAGTATAATAGCTATAGATTATAATGTAAATGTTGTCATATAATTAGTAACTAGCTTCTGAACAATTTTATTAATGAAAGAAAATGTTTGCACATTTGCATACTATCTTAATATGAATGTAATTTTTCTATATATTTTTTATTAATGTTTTATATGGGATACAAAGTACTTTATATAGTAAAATGTGCTCAAACGTCTTGAATATTTTTCCATATAATGGAATTCATTTTTGAATATAGTTAGTTATTAATTATTGTTTATTCTAATGAATATGAAAGTATTCAAGTTACTAAAACAATTTTTAGAATATTCATACCATATTGTTGATTTCCTATAAAATTCTAAGTCCTATTTAATATTCTCAATATTTTCTTATAATCTTAGAAGTTATACAAGTGTTGGTTACAGTGAATAATTTGTAAACCAATCTACAAGATGATAGCATTAACTATTTCATGAGTGGAAACTCTTAATATTGGATATCTGATTTAAAAATTTGTTTGAATTTAGTTTTAGATTCACTAGAGATTTTATATGTTGAGAGTTGAAAACATTTTTGATTCAGATTGAATACATTCATTAACTTTTCCAATTATCACACTATTTGCAGAGCTATGCTGTAGTTACCACTCTTTACAGATTTTTGTGTAAGAGCTCTAAACTACTGTATTAAGCATTTTTGGTGCCATAGGATCAGTGGTAATATCTGTTAAATTAAGCTTATGCTGCCCAGTTTCATTCTAAATCATGTTTATTATTTTGAATGAAAACGTTTTACTTGACTGACATAAATTTTTAATAAAACGAGTGACTAACTTACTTATTTATTGCTGTTTTTCAATTTGAAAAATATATGTTTTAAAGTCGTATTTATATTAATTAGTTTTGTAATTGTAAATAATTGTTTGAATGTTAAGTTTCAAAAATTTGAGCAAAATTTAATTTATAAATAATTTTTATATAACTTTAAGAGTATTCCAATTGCATATATTCTAGCACAGTGCCTTGTCAGTTGGAATGTTTTCGTTATATTAGAAATTATTTTGAAAACTTGTCATACTGGAGTCATAACCATGAAGCATTAAACTGTAAATGAAGTAATAGAACAAATTAAATAAGGGGAAAGTTTCTTTTTTTAGAGAAACTTGAAATAAAAACAAATCCCACTACTGTATCTTTTTTTTCACTCAGTGACGTACTTTCATTTAACTTTTAAAAAAAAGTTATGTGAGTTAAAAAACTGAATTATGTAAACACTGACATTTTCATATTCTACATTGCAGAATTGTATTGAGTTATTCCAAGATATTTTAAAAGGATTCTAAATGTTTATTTCAGTTGTTATGCCATTCCTTCATCAAATTTTGAATATTGATAAGATGAATTAAAAGGTTGATGTTTATTACTTACAAAATTATGTTTTAATATAATAGAAATGTTTCATAATATTTCAGTTCTAAAATTTTAAGGAGAGTAAGTTTATAAGTTATATTTTAATGCTAAAAATCTTATAAAGTTAATTCGGTTACCCTATAGTTAATGGCTATGTATATTATGTAATTTCATTTTATGTAATAGTGTAATAATGGGATTTTCCCTATGTAGTGTATTCTCTTATTCTAAAATTTGTATTCATGTGTAAATGTATTTGTATTTATGTTAATATGATTGACGTATTCAAAACATTGAGATGAAACAAATAATTTGAATGTTCTGATTTGGCTTAAAAAGAAATAAAAATGTGTAAAAAAAATTGTTTTTTCATTAATATAATATTTTCTCTGTTTCATTTCTCATTATAATTAGTTCTATTACATTTAGTATATTTTTTATAATATATAATTATAATGTTAAGTTCTAGATTTAAATACTATCTTTATTTGTTGGCTGAATTTACCAAATTTATGTATTGCATAGAAAAAATAGCATGCGTATATATGTACACTGATATGAACCACTGTTTGAACTCAGCTTATAAATTGCGATAATGATTTACATAGTTCGTCTTAAATATGCTATGCATGTTTTCTGATGGTGTTTCGTCATGTCTTATTCAGATAAATATGAGACAGCTGTTGGAATCAAGAAAATTTAGTTCTTCGGAATTATCCTTTATTTATTTATTTTTTTTTTGCCTTTTTTTCATGTAATATTTTAAACTAGAATAGTACAACTATTTTATAACTTTTTATTTTAATATAAATAATTTGATTTTTTTATTCTTGGGTTTTGTAGATTTAAATTAAATAGCTTAAATTAGTTTTGTTGGCTTAGCCTAAAAGTTTGTAGCAATCCCTACTCACTTCCATCTCTTATATAACAATTTTGATAAAAATTATGCATGGATATTTCAACTGAAAACTTTATTAATGATACTTTTTTGCAAAATATTTATCAATGTATTTCTTACATTCCTTATACAAATTAATTTGAAGTTGCTTTATTAGCCTCCTCTACATAATTACTTTAAAAAAATTCATTTGATTATAAAGGATGATGTAAATCAAGAGTTTTATGCAGCATGTTAAAATGCATTATAGAACATTGAAGTTCATTGAATTGAATTAGGACAAATTAATGAAAATCTGAAATAAAGAAAAAACTGTTGTTAAAACATGACTTTTTTTAACTTTCTTTTTTTGAAACTGGGTCACTGCAAAGGAACTGAGCATGGTAAACTTGAACATTTTAAAAATTTGCACAAAAATTTAGTTTACCAATTAAAATTTTGCTTTTAATTAAATTTTTTATTCCATTTCTGAAGTTAATATTTGTGCATTAATCATATTTTTTTTCTTTACCAAGATTTATCAAGTTTACAAGACAAGCTATATCAGTTAGAAACCATTTTGCAGCAGCTTGAATTGAATACTAACTCCAACATTGATGTTCACTTAGAAGTAAGTAGATGCTATTTTTGATTTCTTTTAACTATACCAAATTAATAAAGATTTTAATTTTCATTTTTTTAAAAATTTTAAAATTTAATTTGCGATATTTTTATTTGTAAGTATGTACAAACATCCTGAGTCACAGTGATAGCTTTATCATTCTGCTAATTATTTTAATCTAAATAGTGTGTTATTGTAATCTAAATGTTTAAACAAAATAATATTTTTCAATAAAACATTCAGTAAACACAAAAAAATTAGATTAAACTCATGGTTAGCATAGTATATACCTGTATGGGCTCTTAACATTCAAGTATAACTCTAAAGTTTATATAAAATCATATATAACCAAATGCAAACAAATCGCACTTTTTTTGTGGTTTTTTATTTTGTGGGAAAAGGATGGGAGGAGTTAATTTCTCTACTAGTTTCTTATTACAAAAGTAACTAAAAAAAGTTATATCAATTTTGTCAATAGTTAAAAATAAATGGCTTTTGTTGTTGTATTAGGTATTTGGCCTTTCAATTCGATTAGGATTCTTATTATGTATTGAGATGACATTTAACTGTAGGAGGAGTCTATGGTTCAAATAAATTGAAACAAGACATGCTGAAAATTTATGCTAAAAAAAATATGTAATCTAAGAGTAATCAATAGCCCATTTAATCTAATCAAATATGTGACAATAAAAAAACATAAGGAAATAAATAAATTGAAAGAATAAAATAGTACAGTCAAAGTACAGATTTTATACTATTTATCTCTGATATGAAATAATCACTCTCAGTAAAGTTATGAGTTAATTTAATTAACATGGTCAGTTCAAGTAATATATGTACAATTTTTAGAAGAGATGAAATATTGAGTGGAGGTGATCTTCAATTATATACATTCTAGCTGAAATGCCCATTCTTTGATAGGGCTGTGTTTTAAAAATATAAAATTCAGCTATTATAGCTAGCATAAAGCTTTAAGGAGTAACTATTTAAAGCCATATGTAAGACAGCATGTCACAAATTTTTAAGATAATTCTTTTTTAATGAGTATTCAGATTATAAATTTTAAATGAACTACAATTAGGCCTCACGAACAACTCCCCCCAACCCCTCTGAATATACAAAATATATATCCATATATATTTATTTATTAAAGACGTCTTAGGCCGAATAAGGAATTATAAGCCATATGTAACAAAACAATCAACATGCATTATTGCAAGCAACAATTTTGTGAAAGAAAAGTGCATTTCAAAAAATAACCAAATGTGAGAAGTAACTTTTCACCATGAGAAATTAGCATTAACAAAACTTGGAAACTTCCTAAAAAAGACAAATCAAGTCACTTTTCCTTCAAATTAGATAAAATACGTTTAATTAAGAAAAACGATTCACATCCAAATAGCAGTGTAAGCAAATCCAGTTGCCAAACCGAAATTGAAACTTTTGAAAGAATACATTTTGGGATGATTTTTTCTAAAAACAATTGTTATTCCGCCACAGATTATAAATAACAGAATAAATACTACAAGGAATTAATATAATTGTAATAAAAATATGTAACAGTTTTTCAAAAAACTGCGTGAAACATACATAAATTTTTACATTTAGTTTTAGATGTGCATGGAATACATTCTGTCATGATACTGCTAATAAATCAGATTCTTCTGTAATCCTCTAGTAAAAGAGAGTTAGTTAAAAACGGTCAAACGATCACCGGAAGAAGGGAAGTGGGTGCACCGGGGAAAAGAGAGAAATATTTCGGACTGGGTGTTTGTGCACAAATCGAAACGCCGATTAATTTCCTTGAAATAAGCAGATTGTTTGTAGCGTTATATTATCAGTTAATTGAGAAATTGCCAAAAAATTGAATTAAGAAAAGTCTAAAACGAATTTCGAAAAAATCTCTTTGAGGAACAAACAGGGACATCTTGGCATGGGTCAAACGGGCCTCTGCCAAAATGGGAGCCTCATCTCATTTTCAACTCAGCCTTAATAAGATCATGATTCGAGTAATTTCAACGGTCAAATGTTATTTTCGGTTGTGTTATCTGACAAACTGAGAATTTCACTCTGTATGTTAACTAGCTACATATGATGAGCATGGTCCATGTATATACCTTGGCTTACCACCAAACACCATCATTACTCATTCTCTCAAAAGTCGATAGTTGGTCGAGCCGATCTGTGCGATTGTAAGTCTTACACATGCTATGTATTGTCTACTCTTATGGGTCATAGGTGGGACCTACATTTGCATAGGACCTAAGTTGCAAAACAACATGACCATGAATTTCAGCATGCCAAGTTTCATTATTTCTGGACTGCTTGGTTTCAGCTAGAGAGCCAAAACATAAACTCTTTCTTTTATTAGTGTAGATTAGTCAGACTATAAAAACCTGATCAATTTAAGGAGTGTTACTTTGAAGTGATAAATGTTGAATGTTCAAAGCTAATAATGGCTTAAGCACACAGAGTAGTTCTGCTGGGTGAGTTGAACTTAATAACCTAAGAAACCCAAAAAATGAATTTAATTAGGGTCTTCAAATAGCTGAAATAATTTTATTAAAATTAAAAGGGTAATCTGTATATTTTAAGATATTATAGGCACTAAAAGTTTGTTTGTCTGATCTATGATAAATATTAGGTTATGTATGATAGTTTGGTAAATAAGTATCATCCTCAAGAGATACTTAAGTTTGAATTTAGTTATACACATTACTGATTTATATATAAATTCATATAATCAGATTAATAGAATTTTTATTAAACATCAGTTGCTCAATTTAATACTTAATGCAAGTTGTTTCAAGATGTTGCTGATGAACAGGAATCTGAATTGTGTTTGTATTTCTTCAAGAACAATAATAATTCTATTTTTCTTGCTTTGCTCAGCGTATAAATTTGAAATTTGCTATATAGAGTACAAATTTGATGTATTGTATATTTAAAAAAAATTCTGAATTTTTTTAAGGGTGGGATTAGAAATGTGTTTTTGAGAAAACAGTTACTAAGTTCTATATTTTATTTTTACCTTTTATGTGTAAAATATGTATTTATCAGCCTCAAAGACAAAATTGCTATTGTTTAAAAGTATTACTTATTTGTGTATTACTCCTGTTTTGACTACCTTCACATTCAATGGCCAACCCCATCTCTCTTTACAAATAGTAATCCGCCCCACACCTGAAGAGAACAGCGGCAAGCACTCTCCAATCCATCTCCAATAGTAGCCAGACTTTACACATAGAGAAATTTCTATTCATTTTGCATTAGTTTACATGGAATTGTTTTGTTTTTTATAATTGAATTAAAAATTTCCTTAATGTGAATAAGTATGCAATAATGATATTAAAAAATTAATTATCTAGTATTTGAATGTTTTTCTATCGAAGCTTGTTTCGTTTATTTGTTTAAAATTATTTATGTAACCCCCCCTCCCCTTTTCTTTCTTTATATTTTGCTCTTGCAATTGTATGTGTTGATGTGTATTAATATTCCTAAATGAGAAGTTATTTTATGTAAGTTCTAAACAAGTTTTTTTTTTATTTATTTAAGTTACCGGAGAAAGAACCAGCTGTAAAGAAAGAAAGAAAACGTTTTCATTTGAAGAAAAGGAGCAAAACGCAAAAGCAATCTAATTCAAATAATCAAACTGCTACCATTAAGGGAAATAAATCTAGTAAACAGAATGTAGCAATAATAGTTTCTAAAGATGCTTCGAGTGGATCTTTTAATAGTACTGAAAATATTCCAGAGCTCTCTGACAATTTAAATCAGGAAAAAGGTGTAAGTATAATTTTTTAAAGTTAAAAAATTAATGAGTGTGTGTTAAAAGCTAATTCTATAACTATTGTACAATAAAACCTATTTTTGTGCTGTAGATAGGGACCACATAAAAAGAAACTGCACAAAAAATGTTCAAAAATTTCCTAAATGCTTACATATAACTATATATAACGACTTTGTTGACATATTGCAGACATTTTGTGCGGTGGAGAAAGACCTCATACAAAAAAAGGTGCATTTAGAAAATATGTCAATTATTTATGAGAAAGTTCTTCGAAACAAAATAAATATCGAAATTCCACATGGAAACTATTATGTTTAATGGTTTCAAAATAATTAGATGCACATATTACTTTTTAAATTAGTTTAATCGCGATGTTCACGGCCCTGTACAATACACTAATATCTACAGAATCATTATATACATTCTAATAGTTTTCGTGGCGTTTACATACGGAATGCTTCCGTTCAGTTACAGTTATTAGTCTTTAACTGGTTGCAGTTAAAAATACCACATCTCCTTCCTCCTTAAAGAACAAGTCCCTCGGGAGGTCACCTGATTCTCCCGGAACTCTTAGGAAATCTCTGAGTCAGTCAATTTAGCTGAAGATGGTGACACATCTGGAACTGTAACATCAGTTGATGGCTCTTCTGGTACAGAAGAACCCTATTCTTTGTTCCCCCAATTCCTCCTTCCTTTAGGAGTTTATGCATGCGGAATATTTGGGTTGTTTTCTCCAACCGCTGCTGATGGAAATCTCTGGTGAATAATTGGAATGATATTCTCTTGCACTTGATCTCCCACTATATGGATCTAATCAACATGTTGTCTCACCAAGGTTCCTTGAACATCGACAATGTAGTGGAGTACGCCATCCTGGTTTACAATGTGGTGCTAAACTTCCATCTAGTATTAGTTGCTTTTTAAACTCTCACAGCCACTCGATCTTCAACATCGAATTTCCTATCTTGTAATTCGAAATTATCTTTTCGTAATTTATCCTGAATCTTTGTTTTCAAATCAGGAAAAGTAAATCTATCCTGGTTTTAATGTCTTTTTTTATGAATTATCATGCCTGGACTATGTGTTGTAGTTACATTAGGAGCTTTTCGGTATTGCATTAAAAATGTACTCAGTTTTTGCTGTATAGTACCTTCATATTTCTGCATAGCTCTTAATAACTGCTTTAAAGTAGCAACATAGCACTCTGTACATTACTAGAAGGTTTAAAACATGGGTTCTCAACCTTTTTTGAACTGGCGCCCCCTTTTGTAGTACATATTTTGATACCACCCCTTCCCACTCTAGAGAAATAAGAGTGTCCAATAATACATTGTGAAAACAAGAGTTAAGTTTTAAATAATATCCTATTACTAATAGAAAATATATTTTTTAATTTAATTTTTTTCTAAAGCCCCATTTTTTTTACTTACGAATCTGAAATAGCTATTGCCACAAATATATTTAAATGTGTAATATTATATATTTTAGTCATAGATACTGTTGGAGTTGAAACGCTACTGAATTTCTTCATTTAAAAGAGTGGACGAAAAGTTTTAGCTTACTTGTTATAAAGGCAAGGGTTTTTACAATACAAAGTAATTCATAATAAACTATTGCTTTCAAAATAAATATAAATTAACAGTTTCAGTCTTTAAAGAATCGCACGTTAATTCTTGGTTAAAATATTTAGTTCTGTAACAGGGATAATATATGTAATGAAATGCAGTGGATGAAACATTTTTCATACTGCTCACAAAGACAACTCGTGCACTACAGAAATGAAAGTGTATTATATCATTCAATTTAATGTAGGTTTGAATGTAAATGTAATCTTTAAGTTTTTCATCCACTTCCCAAACTACAGAAATATGAGAATTTTCGTACATGTGATATAGAAATTATTAAAAATACATACAATCAACATAAGGTAAACAGTATTAAAGTTTACTTTTGTTAGTACATAATCAGCATGTTTTTTTTTCCAAGTCTTTTTTTGACTATATTTGGTTAATCTGCCCAAGCCCCTCTATGCCATCCATCTTAATGCCCCCTAATTTTCTCTGGGTCTTTCACTGCCCCCCTGAAAGCCTCAAACGCCCACAAGGGGACGTTATCTCCCTCGTTGAGAACCTTCTGATTTAAAAGGTGCACTAGTTTTGTGCTGAACTCCATTTCTTTGCATAAATTTCTGTAATTCATAGGTTGTAAACTGAGATCCATTATCGCTGATAAGTACCCTAGGTACTTATCTTGCGGTACGAATCTTGCAAAAATATCTCGAAGACATTCGATGGTTTTCTTAGTTGGGGTTACCTTCATAGGATATGCGGTTCCATTTGGTCTAACCATTTGGAATGAGTGTCAACGATCAGAAAAAACATGTGTTCAAAAATTGGTCCAGCAAAATCTGCATGAATATGTTACCAGGGCATACTGGGATATTTCCAATGATATACTTTAGCTTTTGTTGGATCAGTCTTATGTCTGGCACAATCGGGACAGTTTTTGTGGTTTCTTCAATATCTTTATCTATATTTTTCCAATAGACAAATGATATAGCTATGGCCTTGATTTTTACTATTCCTAAGTGTACAGCATGTAACTCTTCCAGAATATCCTTCTGAAATTTCTTTGGAAGACAGACCCCTTGTCCGTACATAATACAACTATCCTTAATGGTATGCTGTGCTTCCCTCCCTTGCAAATCTTTACCTTACCTTAAGGCTTTTAAGAGTGGACCCAATTTATCTTTACCTGTCTCCTGTCATATCTCCTTAGAAGTAACAGGTAATTTTTCAATCTGTGATATCTGAAATATTGTGATGTCATCCTTAACCTCCAGCTCTTCCGTTGTTTTTGGTAATTGAGAAAGAAAGTCTGCCTTTCCGTGTTCAGTCGTTTTACAGAATACTATATCAAACTGAAATCGCTGTAAAATTAATGCATAGTGTAAAAGCCTGGTTGCTGCCAACACTGTTAAACATTTTGAACCAAAAATAGTTACCAAAGTTTTGTGATCTGTTATCAAAGTGAATCTCTCTTCTATGTTTCAAATATAAATAAAACTTTTTTCTGCTCAAACTATTGAAGGAGTTTCTTTATCAATTTGGGAGTATTTTTTCTCAGACCCAGATAGAGTTCTTGATGTGAACGTAATCGGACGCTCAGAGCCATCTGGATACACGCATGGCAGAACACAACAAATACCCAACTGGAGATGCATCACTAGCTAAAGTTAAAGGTATCATAATGCACTAAAACTTTGGGTGAACAAAATTCCTTCTTTAGTTGCTCACACACAAAAAGGCAATCTGGCAATCCTTCGACCATAAAAATCTAACATTTTTCTTTGTCAAATTATTAAGAGGATTAGCAATAGTCGCTAAATTTTGACAAAATTTCCCATAAAAATTAACTAACCGTAAGAAACTTTTTACTTCATGAACATTCTTAGGTACAGGAGCATTAACTACGGCTGAGATTTTTTCGTTAGTTTTATGTAACCCTTTTGAATCGTTTCTATGTCCAAGAAAATTGATTTCATTTTGGAAAAACTTAGTTTTATTTAAATTAAGCTTTAGTCTGTTTTCCCTTCATTTCTTAAAAATTCATCTAAAGCTGTAAAATGTGAAATTTCATCGCTCCCACAGTTATTCTAGAATCATCCATAAACACTTTGACTCTGTCTATACTCTGAAATAGTCCCAGGCACGCTAGGCGCATGCCTAGGGCGCAAAAAATTGGAGGGCGAAAAAAAGGAAAAAATTGAAGTTGCAGTGGAGGTACCACCGTCTAACGAATCATAAAAGAAGCATTTCTGCCCTTAAGCAAGTAAACACTGAAATGAGATCTACTATGAAAAAAGAAATGCTGAACATTTTAATGTTGCTATGTACTCAAAATGATATTATGATGGATATTAATTACAACGATGTCATTGACGATTTTGCAATGATCAAAACTCGAAGAAAACTTTTGTTATATAAGTACAATGACAGTGACTCAACAAAAAAAAAGGATGTTTAAAAGTAAAATACAGTAAAACAACAAACGAAGAAATAGATGAGAATAAAGTTGAAAACATTTCATATAATAACTTGTACTCTGTACTGTAATTGTAAACGATTTCATTAATTTACTGTACTAATTTACATAAGGGGAGACCGTAATGCTGTAAGGTAAGAAAGAAATGAACAAGTGTGAGAAAAACATGCCCCTACCCTTTTACTTACGGCTGCCGGTTGCCAGTCCAGGATACAGCAGGTCCATAGGTGGTGGGTAATGGTGGTAACTCTCCAAAGGGCAAAAACAGATAAATAAAAGATTTTGAATAAAGGGAAAATCCCTCCTGAACCAAAACTCTGGCAAGGTAAAAACTGAAAAAGGGGGAGGTGCTCTGGAAATTATGGAGAGGGGGCATAACAATTTAAAGTGCCTAGGGTGCCAGTGAGGTTAAAAACGGCCCTGAATAGTCCGTCTATATAGCGCTGCCAAATAGCAGGTGCCCCATTTAATCCATATATATATATATATTACATAAATCTTTTACAAACATATAATCCCTTATGGGTATTTATGGTAATGAATTTCTGACTTTCTGGATGGACCTTCATTTGCAAATATGCATGTTTAAAATCAAATTTCGTAAATTGTTTTCCCCATTTAACCTACCAAAATTTTTTTCCAATCTTGGTAAAGGATGCTGAGGGACAATGGAATTTGGATTCAGGGTTACTGAATAATCGGCACATTATCTTATACTACCATCGGTTTTAACAACAGGAACTACTGGGGTTGCCCATTCAGCTTTCGACTTTCTCTATGATACCCTCTCTTTCATTCTGTCAATTTCGTTTTCAAGTCTACCTTTTAGAGCAAAGGCAAACCCTACAAAATATAGGTTTTACTCCTGGTTTGTTTTAATTTAGCTCCATAATTGCTTATTTCTCCTAATTTATCGTCAAAAATATCGTTATACTCTCTTAAAAGGTCATTAAAATTTTGTTCGGTTTTTGCTCTAATAGCTTTAAAATTCATTTAGATTGGCCGGTGATTATAGAGCCATACACGACCCAGAATAATATCTAAGTTTTCTTTCAGAATATATAAGTTCAAATTTACTTTTTGATTTTTTTATGTGTACCCTTACAGAGTAACATATCCTAATGGTATTAATGAATCTTCTTTATATGTTTTAAAAACTATTTGTAGGCTTAATTTGTTTATTTGAAATTTTCCTGAAATACTAACCGCTCCCCTGTATTCAATCCTATAGAACAACTTTTGTTTTCAATTTTTAAATTTATCATAATCGGAGGTCGTTTGGGCTCTTCCTCGTGTAATACACAATCATAAATATTTAACTTGTATGATGGAATTTTATTTTTATCCTCAACTCCATCTAATGGAGTTACCTGTTTTTGCTTAGCTGGTTTCGCAATTGCTTTTATAGCTGCGAAGCATGCCTGCTTAATGTGTCCAGTTTTCCCACAGAAATTACATTTACCCGAAATAAACCTACAATTTTCTTTCACATGGTTGGTACCTGTGCATCGTGAACAATATGTTTTCTTTCTGTATTTTGTATTTCTGTAAAATTGGATTTTTTTTACCCATGTGTTTTTTAAAGGTTTGCATTGAGTTTATTCCTCGGCCCATAATATCATTTGCCCCTTTAAAAGCTTTTTCCATATCCAATGCTATATTTAGCTTTTTTTTAAACCAAAATTTATCTTCCTCAAATAATCGATCTAAAATCATTTTATCCCGCAACCCGCTTACAAACACGTTACATAACAAATATTCAACATATCTTTATCATAATCACAATTAATTGCTTGAGCTCTAAGCTCAGCAATGTATATACTAATACCTTTTCCCTCATTCTGTTTTCGGTTTAAAAATTTGTGGCGAGAAGGTATAATCAGAAGTTTGGAGGTCAAATGCTTTCTAAGTGCATCTTTTAACTTATCTAACGTTTGGGCGGAAGGAATGTCAAGTGCCAGCAAATTTTTCAGTAATTGGTACAATTCTGCAAACCTTACAAACAGAAACCTTAACTCTATTGGCTATTGGTACATTCTGTACGCCTAAGTAAGTTTCGAATCCTTCAATAAAACTATCGAAATTTTCATTTACTTCATCAAATTTTTTAAATTGTACAGTTACTTTATGACTAGAGGAATGGACTCTATTTTACAGTGCTCAAATCAGTTATTGATTCTGACTGAGAAATTCTGCAATTTGCTGTTCCATGGTTCTTTCCGATAAAAAAAGAAAAGATCCCCCCCCCCTACCGTTAGACGTCTTCAGGCAATGCCTTATCCAAAAGAAAAATAATTTTTTATTCTTATTTCATCTTTGGCTGAGAACTTAATAATTCCTGGTTGTGCTTCACCCAAGAGAATTTTTTCTTCACAAATAAAGATTCTTCAAAGCGTAATTATTACGAACAAAGATTTATCCCATCCTCGTCGCCAACTATTTTCTTTAAGGGTTTAAAAATAATTAGATGCATGGTATATATATTCACGGCACAGTCCAATACACTAATATCTATAGATTCATTATATACATTCTAATAGTTAGCATGGCATTTATGTACAGGATGTTTCCATTCAGTTCCAGTTATTAGTCTTTAACTGAATAGAGTTAAATACACCACAGAAACATTTTTAAAACATTTAATTTCTCATTGTATACATGGAGAAATTTTCAATATTCACATCTTCTTGTTGTGAATTAGTTCAAAATTGTTTTTGTCACTTGAAGATAAAATTTCAATTAATTTATCTTTTGGCACCACAAAGTAAGGGATAGGCTTTTGTGATGACAGTCTGTAGGTTAGTTACTTGTGAATGTCACAATAAGCAGATATACATGATCGAAGCTCTTTTTGGAATTTCAACTCCTCAGAATTGGTATCTATTATAAGAGAGTGCTTTTCTCATTTGTTGGAAAGCTGAATCCCTGCATACATTTTATCCGCTCTCAAAAAATCCAGTTTTTGTCCGTCTTCATAATCTATCTAGTTGTTGATAATGTCACTGTCATTGAGAGTTTCGTCTTCTTTCAAGTGCGTGCTGCTCATGGCCGGATCTACGTATGGGCTTAATGGGCTGCAGCTCAGGGCCCCCTGGGTTTTAGGGGCCCCATTCCCCACTGAAGATAACAAACAGAAAGAGATGCTTACTATCAAAATAGTAATAAAATAATAAACCAGTAAAAAAAATACATTTAAAAAATAAAATACCCGAAATACCACATCAAATTTACTTTTATTTTCGAGAGCAATTTTTTTTCGGTTCCGTCTTACCACCAAATACGTGGAAATTAATAATTAATGGACAGAGACTCTATCATAGGACGGTGCTGATGAGCATTGAGCTCTTAAGCAAACATAGTAACACTTTTTCTGTAGTCATTTATTTTTGTGCAATAGGTGCAATCAGATTTTGGGCCCCAAACTGGATCTTACAAAAGATTGAAAAACCATAGCATAACATAGGGGTGTACGTTATGCCACTGAAGTGAAAGGGAAAGGAACTTAGCCAAAGAAAACAGAGAGACACAACAAGCAAATATTAATGAAGAAAATATGAAAGATTTTGGTGAGAGACCAGCAGCCTTCTAAAAATATATTGTTCAGACAGAGGACATCAGTAATGCCCCGACCGAAAAGTGTTTACAAAATGCTGGGTTTGAGTTTAAAAAATACGTTGACGTGGGTTCGTGACCTAAATTGCTAAGTAATAATTTTGTTGATTATATCCTTTCACATGAAATAGGTTATTTTCAAAATAAAAATCCGAACAATATATATTCTGTTTCGTTAAGAGAATACAAAGGACAAAAGAGATCATTTTCGCATGCACGAATAAAAATTTCTTTAAAAAACTTAAAAATAGCCACGTGCTGGGAAGATCTTGGCTATGTTATTCAACTAATATTGGTAGTGTTTTTGTTTGACCTGCAAACTTTTATCTAAAACAAATTCTCAATACACAACCAACTTTTCTAATATAAAACACTTCACAAATTGCTTAGAAAATCAGGAAAATTCTATTGAACATAAAATTCCGTATTAGTTTTTTTTACGCAAAAAGAAAATAAGTCTGTTTTACAAGGGAGGGCATGGCTAAGAAAATTCATTTGGAGACGAGACTTCGTGTCTTCACTGTACTCCTTTAGGACAGTGGTGTTCAAACTTTTTCAACTCACGGAACTCCTGGAACTTGAAAGTGCTTTTATGGAGCAAATTGAACTTGAAAGTGTTTTCTTGAAACTAATTCCAAACACATACATCGAAGAATATGTCTCAAAGAGTAATATTTAAAGTAGATCAACATGTTACAGGCACCTCATGTAAAAGCAATTAAAAAAAAGTATTTACACATTTATTATTAACAAAATTCTAATCTAATTTTGTTAATATAATTTACTCACTCAAGTGTCACCTGTCCATGCATTATATTTAGTAACTGAGATATATGCTTCCTTTTTTCACAAAGTCAAAGTCAAAATCTGTTGAGATTAAGTGCAATCGCATTACTTATTCTGTGTTTAATTTGCTTTTATATTTTGTTTTTGTAGTCACTTATGTTGAGAAATATATTTCACTTATACACAATATTCTTAATGGTATTAAAATGTTTATAGCTGTGTCTGAAATCCTGTGTATTTTGCATGAATTTGCAATCTAACATTTAGAAGCTGCTCTTGTTTAAATTTAGATTTTTACATCAATTCTGTTGGTAAGTTGTTCCCTTTCCTTCATTATATGTGTTGTTTTCCTCCAATGTAAAAAGGTGCATTTTCCATTAGAAAACTATTTAGTTTGCATGATGTGCTAACTAATGAGTATAAAACTATCTCATGGAACCGAGATAGTAAACAATAGAATATTCACAATCTAGTAGAAAGTACATATATATAAAGTTCAAACGTTTTATTATTCTTTTATTATTTTATAATAAAAGTTTAAAAAGTGCTGCAAAATAAAGTCATTATATATAAAATTTTTAGTTTTAATGAATAGGGGGGGGGGCGATGAACTTTAGATACTTGTAACTGATAAACTTTATAGAGAACGTGAATCCATTTTGCATACACATTTATTTCTTTAAGATTTCTTATTGTGACTCGTGGAACCCCAGGGTTCTGTGAGTGAGTGAGTGAGTGAATATTAACGTCCCACCGCTCAGCTACACAAGGGCTTTTGGGAATGGTCCGCGTAATTTTGAACCATGGTCAAGTGACATGGACGACACCTGAGCTGGCACCCCCTTCTCCTAACTACCACACCAACGGGAGGACGTTTCAGCTCTCGACAGATTTTACATGCATCGCTCCCCTACACGGCGGGTCTTTAGTGGTACTGGGATCGAACTCATGACATGCTAGCCACGATCGGATGCCTAGACCACTCGGCTACCGCGGCCACACCCCAGGGTTCCGAGGAACACAGTTTGAAGACCTATGCTTTAGGATGAAATGTTGTTTCTAATGCCACCTGCCTGACGGTGTCAGATCGAGGTCCACGAAATTCATCGTGGCAAAGAGCCTTTCGTTAGCTTTTTTTCCAGCTTTGAGCACCATGCAGGTGACAGTAAGATTTAGCTCAGTTCTTTCACGACAGATGGCGACACCACCTATCTCCACAATTAAGCACTGGAGGGAAGAGAAATATTTTCCAGCCCCCTGCACCCTTGGTTTCTGCTGCGACCGCCCACAAGACTTCATGACCCACTAATTTGACGAGCACATACTCTGTGTGTGCTCATAGGTATTTGGTGGCATCGGGCATTGAACCCAGGTCTGGAGTCCGGCGTTCTAACCACTAGGCTACCCACAGCTCGCTTTAGGATGTTCAATCCTCAATGTAATAGCGCTGAATAAGCAGTTGACTTGGAGAAAACTGCAAACGAAATTCGTACTATACAATTCATTTTATACAATTAAGTTTTAATCAGCTCCAGCGATGCAGTGGCATAGATGATAACGTTCTTGCATTTTTTTGTGATCGGTCAGAGTTCGAGTCGCATGGTAGACTTGCTTTTTTTTTTAATTTATTTAATTATTTTTACAATTAAATAATTTGTCTTGTTAAATATTTTATATAATTATAAAATAATTGTAACAATAAAATATCAAACAATTTAACATATTATAAAACTATTTTTTATCTAATTATAAAACTATTTGTAATTATTTTACTTTTTAAAATACAAAATACTTCTACAAAATATCATTTAATATAATATATTTTTATAATAAATATTATTTATTAATAATGTTATAATATATTTATAAAATATAATATAAATATTTATATAATTATAGTAATTAATATATAATTAGTTTTTAAAATATAAAATAATTACATAAAATATTTAATAAGCCTTTTTAAATAAATTTATTTAATAGTAAAAATAACTAAATGAATTGCAATAAAACAAAGCAAGTCGATCGCGTGACTCGAACCCTGAAAGACCGTGTGTAATGTTGGTGCACTACCACCTATGCCACTGCATCGCTAGAGCTGAAAAGACTTAATTGTATAAAAGCTAAGTATGATTTTCGAAGGTTATTTTCTCGGAAATGACTGCCTATTTGGCGCTATTATATTGATGGTTGAACACCTTAAAGGAGTACTGCTATTACACAAAATCTCGTCCCCAAATGAATTTCTTTAGTCGCACCCTCCCCTTGTTAGATAAATAGTTACAGAAGCAACTAAAAAAAGACACACAATATAAGATTACCACAATATCCTCAAACATGTTAATACTACAATATTTGTCTATAAGAGGTTTGCATTTAGAGGTACCGAGGAAGTTTTTGGTTTTCCTCATAATTATAGTTTTATGGGTGCCCTGGAACTGCTAGCAGAGAGTTCAGCCCATTCATTTGTGAATATATTGAAAAGGGAGAATTACGACCAAAATCGTTAGTATCGTAATTATCAAAAATAATATATTAGTAAATCAAGATCACAGGCAAGCAAATCATTAAAACAATTACAACTCAAATAAATAACGTTTACACAAGGCACTATTCAATTGTGATGGATTCAACACCAAATTTGTCTCACAATGACCAATTTACCATTGTACTATGGTATTGTTTTTGGGGAGAAATGTATGAAAGATGTGTCTCATTAATAAAGATTAGCAGTCACCCTGGATTATACTTATTTAATTATCTATAAGAATTTTTAAAAACAAATGGACTGCTATTGGATAATTGTAGGGGACAATCATTTGACGAAGCTGCCAATATGTCCAGTCGATATAATGGTGTGCAAGCTCTTCTAAAAGAAAAAAAAATTCGCAAATTATGTATCATGTGTTGCACATTCTCTTAGTCTGGTTGGTGCAGAAGGTTGTAACTGAAATTATGAACTTCTTTGGTTAGTGCAACAAATATATATATGTTTTCTTTTCTGCTTCGACCCGTAGGTGGGAACTTCTAAATCGTGAAATTAAACTGAAATTTACTTTAAAAAGTTAAAGTCAGGCCAGATAGTCTTGTCATTACGATGCTGTTGAAGCCTTAAAAGATAATTATGGTAATAACATGAATATTCTTAAAACATTTAATGACAATAAAATTGAAAAACGCAGTAAATTTTTAAATAAATTAACAAAATTCGAAACCGCCCATGTCAGTTCACGGCATACGAAGCGCTATCTGTGTAACTAAAAGAATAGTGTGTTATTGTGTCTGTAATAATGTATGTATAAACTGTGTCTGTGTAATCCCAATGGACTAAATTCATGTGACATCACGATCGCGTGAAAACTGTGTCATGTGATTATGCTGCAGTTTGTTTATTTCTGTCGCTAAGACTATTTTGCTATCGCAGTTTCACATTGTACTTTTAAAAATGTCTCATTTTGCTAAAATGGTTGTTCAATCAATAAATGAAAATATGATAGAGGAAAAAATCACATTTTTTCATATACCAGCGCAAAATATGAGTGTTTTGAAAGCATGTTGAAACGTGAGGATTATAAACCATCTTGTCCTTGTTTATTATGTATGCAATTACCTTGAAGAATATTTTCAATACCAACGCCAGCTTAAACCAAGCTTTATTCTCACTATTTTTGTCTTCACAAAAGAAACCTGTTCAAAAAGGATTTTGGAGAGATGTAGACTTTCACAAACATGTAAATACTTCAAAGCAAATTTTTGTTTATTTTAAATAAAATTATATTTAGATCATACATAAGAAAGTAAAATATGTTAGTTAACTTAAGCAAATTTTTGTTTATTTTAAATGAAGTTACATTGAGAACATATGATGTTTAATTAACTTAAGTTTTACTTATTTTACGCATCTTCAGAATAGTAACAAAGGTACTTAAGTATTTAATTATCTAAAATTAGAATACAAGAATCTGATATGTAACCGTACATGTCATATCAAAAACAAGTATTTTTTTAAACTTATTTTACTTTATAATTTTACAATATTACTGGGAAAAAGAAAAAAACATTTTTGAGAAGTATTCACTACAAAAATGGAAAAATATCTTAATTTACTACAGCTTCATAAATGTTTACACTAAATGATGAATCAAATACCACTTTCAAACATTAGAAATCAAAATGATCATTTACCATTTGTAAAATTACATGTAAAAAAATTGTGCAGCATTTTGAAAGTCTTTATTCGCTGCACTATTTCAGGCAAAAGATATAATTTATCAAGAATTGCAAATATGATAAAACATTAAGGCAAAAACTTTTAAAACTAAAATGTGTATAATAGAATAAATTTGCGTCTATATATTGGAAACAAAAGTCTTGCTCACAACTACATGATCAAAATAAAATAGTCATTTTTGAATCCATAGATCTTTTACAAAAAAATAAATTGCAATATATTTGTGTGGTATTGATTAACACATCTGTTTTTCAGAGTTTGACTGTGTGGTATAAACCTATCACAGAGAGAGAGATGTGCAATTTTTTTTTTACTATTTATAACAAATATGCTTTTATATTGGTGTTTGCACAATATGTAGAAGATTTATCATTATAAATTAGATTTATTTTATATCATTATATTTATGTTTACATAAATATAAAAGTCTAAAAGGCTCATGTATATTGACATTATCCTGCTTGTAAGTTCTGAATAAATTTGTTGCATGAGTTACCAATATTGACCCAAGAAAAGTATTTGGATCAATTTTATATTTATCATGAAGAGAAATACAGAAAATCTTTTTCAAAATTATTGTTAAGGCATTAATTGGCCAAAACCACTGATATTTTTGAGATAAGATTGTCCTGGTAAAACAATGCTATAATTAGTTAACTTTCTAGTGATTTTGATTAGAATAGAACTCAATTCATTCATAATAAATTTTGGTAACTTGTTGATGTAATAATTATTTTAATCTTTATTAATATATTTTCAAACGTTAAATTTCAGAGAGAATTCTGTATCTTTTTTTTTCTGTTGTTTTATTTTCCATTTTTTTTAATGTATAAATATAATAGGGGTACTTTTCATTCATATTAGTGATAACAAAATAACATAGAGAGTACATTTCTTCAAATAAGTTTTAAGTTTGCAAGAAATGGAACTGGAGTATTTAACGTTAAACATAAATACCTGGTCAAGAGACATAACTAGTAGAAATTGTGAATGGAAATTTTATGTAACTATTCATTTATATATATATATTGTGTTGAATTTCTTCTATCTTATTTGCAATCCTTGTGTTGTAAAAATAAAATGCATTTTCAATATCATGGATAAATAGCTAAATATCATGGATAAATATAATGGATATTGTTTATCAATATGAGATAAACAATAGCTTAAAGAAGCAAATTTTTAAAACTTTTTTCACAAGTTTAACTTATATTTTGGAGCCATCTACTGTTTATAGATAAATCATACTATTATTTTTTATAAATTATATGTAATTCAATAAGAAGAAAAATATATTTAAGACTTAAGATAATTAAATTGTGAATTTCTGATAATTATTGCACTTTTTCTGATGAAACATTCCCTTAATATTGTATAATAATGTTTAAAAGTAGATCAACATGTTAAAGGCACTTTATACAAAGACAATTAAAAAAAAGTATTCAATTTATCATAAAAAATTGTAATGCAATCTCTTTTATTATAGTTCATACTAGCATTAATAACATTAATTTGTGATCCAAGTGTCGCATATGCATGCATTATATTTAGTATCCCCGATATAAAAGTGCAATTTCAATAGCAAACTATTCAGCTCTGTAAAACATTGTACTAACAAGTAAAATTACTAACACATGTTTATTTAGTGCATGGTTTTTTTCAGAAAAGTTACAATTTTTTGAAATTTCTTTTTCGATACTTAATATAACAAGGGCATTTTAGCATTCTGTACACATGCATGACTGAAGGCAACTCTTTATTAAATTTAATGTGCTTATATAGAGCACTTGGTATAGTGACTGCAACTTAGAGAAAAGTATTAAAACAGTTAATACATGTAGAAATAACTCATTATAATCATTTAGTTAATTATTAGCCCTGATTATGTACTTTATATGTAATTAAATAACTCATAATGGATAATCACATTACAATGAATATATCCTGAAAATTATTTATTAATATGAATCATTGCTTTAACTAAAAAATGAAATAGTATTTTCTTTTATTACTTTAGACAACCATTTCTAAAAAAAATTCCTGACAGTCAAAGATGGAGAATGTTATTTTATTAGAAACATTTCAATTATCTTTAAATGCTCCATAATATTGTAAGACACATACATATATTTAAAGTATTTATATGCAATACATTGTAAAAATAAAATTCATTTTCATCCAGTAACTGTTCCACTGTAAAATAAAATATTCATTCGAATTTTAAGTGTAGGTAGGCAAACTTGATGTAAATACAGTGTTAAAAAAATTCATTTTTATCACAGGATAAATACCATATCAACTCTAATATTTTATGTACAAAATGGGGGGGGGGGGGAGGCGATGGAAAAAATACACTTTCACCAAAAGATAATTATCTACATTTATCTAAAACTTTCATATTACCTAATAATCTATATACACAGGCTTCAAGAAACAAACGTTTTTGCAAGTTTAACATGTACTTCAAAAAAAAAAATAATATAACAACAAATCATCAAATTAAATTTGATCATTTCTAAAAATTGTTACCTTTTGCGATGGTATCATTCCTCTTAAGAATATTTTATTTTAATTTAAAGAAAGAAATGACATCAATTTTTAACAGTAAAGAATAATTATTAATAATTTAGAAATCAATAATTTGTAAAATGTAAAAATCAAAGAAAAATTTATTTAATTTTTGTAAACATTCCTTTCACAAATTATCAAATTGTTTTACTTCAGAATAAATATTTTCTCTTGACTTTGAATTATGAATAAAAATTATAAACAGACATTTTTTTATATTATATACACTTAACTCTGACACTGTATTTGATAATAGTGAGTTCCTTTTAAGGAAACGATACAATTGTTATTCAATAGTCAAACAGTTTGAAGTTTTTTAAAAGAAGTTGTATTGATCCTACATACTGTAAGCCATTCTTGCGCAAAAATATATAATAAATAACTACTAAATCAATTAAGAATTAAGATAGCTGTGTACCAGGTGCTAGGATCCAACCTAGCTAACACTGTTTGAAGCAGACGAATACCTAATTAGATAAATACATTCGAATAAAACGAAAATTATATCAAAGAGTTGTTGAGAGTTTTTCTTAACAAATATATACACTAGAATAATGCATATAATACAATGATATCATATATTTTAATTAGATAAAATTAAAGGACAAGAACGTCAACAACTTACGTATAGGTTTTAACACGCGAAGAAACAACACGTGCAAATGTTGCCACAATTGTCACGTGATTTCCCGCTTGGCGTCTTTCAGTCGCGAATTTCCTCCATTGCGCTGCCTGAACTGCGCATGCCCTGCAATTCCGATGTATATGTATGTTGGCGCCAGTTGGCGAGAATTCCTTGTATAGATTTCGCTCCGAGACAACTGTTGTAACCTTTGTATTCAGTTCGAAAAGTACAGCGATCCCATATGGCTGAGATCCGTTTCGCTCATTAAAATTTGTTATAAAATATACAGTCCATTAATTATTCTATCGGCAACAATGTAAAATAAGTTATGAGTAATTAATCAACGCTAACCACAAGAAAAACTGTATCGTGATGGTGTCATGAGCAATAAGTCTTATGGTTGGTGTTAGAGACTCTTGATTCCATTTAAGTGTTAAAACTATCGACATAAAAGCCCTTTTAATTACATGTTAGAAAGAAATTTTTGAAATATTTAATTCAGTTACAAAAAATTACATACTCTTGGTTTGGACATCTGTGAAGGAAATAATTTAATTATGTCAATAAAAACGTTTATAAGCAATGTACATCAGTGATTCTCAAATTTTGAATGTTTACCACCCAACTTTCAATCATAATTTTCATCGTGGCCCCTTCTACAATAACAATGTATTGAATGCAATAAAAATGTACTTTGACGCCAAAGCTCTGTACAAATTTAATTATAAATAATTTATAATACCATAAATACTCTCAAAATAAAAATTAAATTTTTGTGTACGACAAGCACATGAAAGGCTCCACCAATTATTATATTTGTTTCTAATGTATTGATAAATTAATTATCGAAAACATTGTGCAGTGTACTGATACATTTATAAATATATTTAATCAGTGTAAATATATATTTAATCTTTATTATCTTAATGTATTTTAATTTGCCTCCCCCCTTTCAGTAAGTTAATATTTATTTTAAATCTTTTGTTTTTGACTTTTCAATATGCTTGCGCCCTCCACAAAAGGATATCACGCCACCCTATGGAGTCACGTCCCACAGTTTGAGAAACGCTGATGTACATGAATCAGATAAAAAACTAAAGGAGTATCATGATGCAGCCAAAAAATTAAGTCCTAGAGGCGGATTAAGCAGGTGTCGGACCTGACGGCCGCCAGGGGCCCCCAGCACCGGGAGGGGCCCCAAGCTTGATGGATTCCACCAGTGGCGTAACAAAGAATATTAGTGCCCCCCTGCAAACTCAGGTTTGGGCCCCAAGCCCAAATATATATACAGAAATGGCCATATTATATACAGAATAAAATGTTTTGGACAAAATGGATATGGTAAAAATAATTGATGAATTTCCCAAAGAGAAGTCAAACTGTAAGTTCTTAATTTTTTTTTGTATACAGTTAAGATTTTTCTTTTGCCGATGAGTTTTATTGAAATCAATACATTTTATTTTGAGAATTTAAAGTATAAGTGACTCTTTTCACTATTTTAGTGGCTCGACTCTTGAGCCTATGAGCCTCAAACCTTTTACCGCCTGTGGCCTCCAACTACTTTAATCCGCCTCTGGTCCTAGTGTAGAAACAGAATATAGTGATGTGAACTAGAGGCGGGTTATTTGCAGATAAATCGACAAAAAGGCTCTGTATGGGACAGAAAAATTTAAAATGGACACGCTTATTGTTTCGTTAGATAAGCTAACCCTTGATTTAAATAGAAGTCAAGTATATGCAGAATATAGTATTTAAATTTTTGATGGATTTACAAGATCAAAGTAAGGAGAACGTCGACCTGAAGAGTGTACTCCATATTCAGATAACGTAGACCAACATGTAGTAAATGAAGGTGTTCAACTCAAAACTTATGGAAAACAAAATGAGCTGTCCTATACTTATAGTGATATATTAAATTTAATTTTTGAAAAGAAACTTGTTGATGTTTTTCCAAATTTGTAACCGTTTTAAAGATTTTTATAACGCTCCCTATTACTAGTGAAGTGGAGCATGCATTCTCTAAAATGTTCTATATAGAAATATAGTACAATGATGATAAATACTAACTTATTTATCACTTCTTTCTATTAATACTGATCTCATTAAAGACTTAAAATGTGATGAGCAAATAAAAGTGTAGAAAGTTTTTTCTTCGTAAATTATGTTATTGCTTATAACGAATTTAAATTATTTGAAATAAAAAAAAAACTCTTAAGAGAAAGTTTCATATATTTAAAATTTTTCCCCGGAAAACTTTTTTTAGGAAAATGGCAAATTTTTTAATTATTTAGGGATCATTAGCCCAGAGCCCCCAAAGGTCACGGTCCGGCCTTGGAGCTGCTAGTGCGTTAAGAGAAATAAATTGAACGTGCATTGTCGAGAGACTGTTTAAAACCAAAGAACAGAGCGTCTAGAAGTGTATATATGTACATTGATAGAAAACATTACATTGGCGCCAAAGGCGTTGAAATTCATATAACTCATAAAAAAAAGATTGCACAAAACAAATCGCATAAAAAAGGCTTCACAAAAACAAGTTCTACTGTATTTTTGAATAGTGTTTCATAATGTAAAATTGTTGGTTTTAATATATTTGATTAATAAATTCTTTGAATTTTTAATTTTGGCAATATAATGAAAAAAATTTTCTTACAATTAAAATGTCTAAAAAGAAGGCTCAGCTATGATTCGTATTAAATAGCTTAGAATAATTTGCCTACTTTCAATATGTGTGCATCATGTATATAATTAATTAGTTGTAACGTTCATTTTGATCACAATGAAATTGCAATGCTTTTTTCAGATTACATGTGTAAAAAGATTAATATGCTTTGTTTGTTTTAGGGTGGTGATTCTGGGTTACCGATTTCTGAAATGGCTCACCTTAGTTGTTCTCATCCTTCTTTAGCTAGTAGTGAAGATATGATTCGTCCACATAGCCTTTCTGATTCAGTGTCTTTGATGATGTGTTCTTTACCAGAACCTTGTTTGTCTTCCAATCAAAATAGCCTCTCAAAATATCGTGAGGAATTTGTTGTCTTGGCAAAAGAAGGTAAGTGCTTGCTTAGTCTGACACATTTTTTTTAAATATCCATAATATTTCACTAAGTAAAATAATTTATAGCTGTCTAGTTAATTTAAAAGAGAAATCATAAGATGATTAAAGCAACAATATATACTGGAGTAGTGGTCCCCAACCTCCGAGTCGCGGACCGGTAACGATCCATGGTTCAAAAGGTATCTGGCTGCCCAAATAATATTATATTATTTCTATATTGTTTTATGCGACTTTTCTTTAAAAAATGGTTGTAATTGCGTTATGTTAAAGAGATCGGGTAAGGCTGCCGAGTAGGGAAGGATGTCATGTTGGCTATTGAGATTTCATTGAGTAAAAGCAGTCCAGGTATTGTCCTACTTGAGTACCTCTGGTATCTTAGAGGAAGCGTGCCCGCTTCGTCAACTTAAGATTACGGACTCGACCCCGGCTGCAGTCGATAGATTTTCTGGATGTGAAACTCTTAGACAGCCATATCATGGAATTATGCTGCGTGTAAAAGGTCCCTTGAGTATCAATTTGTCTCTGCTACTCTTGGCAAAATTAAATCACGGCAACATTAAGCATCCGACGAGAGCTTAAATTAAAAATTAATCCAAGTGTCCAAATTTGGTAGCGAGGCCACCACTAGATGGTGCCATAATAAAATGGCTCTCACTTTTGGGGACATACCGTGTCTGCAGAGGCTAATTTACTAAAAATTCAGCCCTATTTAGAAAAAAAGTACAGTGCTGTGGTGTGGTGTGCACAAGCAAGTAACCCACAGGCAAAACAATTTGTGTAGCATTCTGATCTGTTAAGCTGCAGGTTATGTGTGCATAGACGACCCTCATGTAACCTTTTGCAAATAGATTGGCTACCTACACATGTTCCCTCTGATAATGTTTGGTGGCTTTGAACATAATGTGAGTAAATGAGTCTCAGCGATATTCTCAGCCTGTCAGTGGATCTGTTTTGCAATTGTGTGATCTACTCCCGCTTCCGCTGTGTTTTCGGATGACCCTGAGCCCATCTAGTCACACGTTACTGAATTGTACTCACTTCTCATGCAACACAAGTGGCAATTGTGCACATCGACAGACCGAAGTTATGCAGCTCCAGGTGTCTGTGAGTCTTTTTCTGCTGGTGATAATTGCGAGTATGTAGCTTCCAAGTCATATCCTACACTTCTTGAATATTTCTGCTGCTGCAATCTGCTTCTGATAGCATATACAAAACGAGTTAATAGTTTTATAGTTAAAAATTGTCTATCATATGACCAAAGGAGCTTATAAACTCAATAATTATCTATGCTTTTACAGCTCTACCCATCACGCAATTTGCATTTAACTATGCGCAATCCCTCATGATGTTGCAATTTCACTTTTAAAGAGTGTAAACGACATTGGATTTAAGATATTTTTTTTTGAAATAAATGTTTTCTCTTATTTATATCGGGAATGAAATTATTTCAGTTGTCTCATTACTTATAAAATGAACTACATATATAACTTAACCTTTTTTCTTTGCTTAAGCTAAACAAAATGCACTTTCATCAGAATACTTTTGTTTCTCTACCTATTTTTAAGCTTTTTGATATTTTCTTTATTCTTGATGTTGATTTAACCAATCTCATTAAGTAATGTTTAATATTTATTCCTGATACATTTAATAATTGAAAGCATGTGGTTTTATAATTATTAATGTAAGTTCTGTTATTTAATTACAATCGTGAATTATTGTTTTCATAAGTTGTCTATAAACTCTATATCTCTCTCTTTTAGATTAATCATTTCCTAACTCATTATAATGCTATTTTTTAATTTAGTATTGCTTTTAGTTTTGTTAGAGATTTTTTTTAGTTTATTTCAATTAGTATGATTTTGTTTCCTGTTTTAGTTCATAGTGGCCTAAGATCTGTTGTTCGTAGCCTGCAAACTGAGAGAGAAAGATTGAAACAAGTTTTAGAAGCTGAAAGTGTTCCAAGCAATAGCAGTAGTGGTGCTCTCATTACTAGCTTAAGAAATTCTCTCAATCAGGTAACATTAAAATAATGAACATATTTTGATCTAATTATTGATTATGTTTATGTAATGTGATAATTGGGAATGCATATGTAACTAATATATATTAATATTAGTAGAATTTTAATGCTTGAGAGTATACAATATTTAAGCTTTGGAAAATTAGGTTTTTAATTTTTTTTTTTTTTTTTGCAATTTTAATGTATTTTATGCAAAAATGAATTGTCTTTGTACACACTCACTCATAAAATAATATTGGTATTAAGTTACATTTCAGAAGATACTTTTTTGAGAAATAAAAATGAAAAAAAATTAGGTTACTTACTGTTAAAGTATTGTTTGTTATTAGGGATTGCAATTTGGTATACCAGGATACCGAATACAGGTATTTTGAGCAATTTGTACAGTTTCAAAATACAGGTATTCACAAGTTTAAATACTGGTTTTTCGGTGTTTACTGGAAATTTTTAAAATTGTTTCTTATATGTTCATAGACTGCCAACTTAGCAAAATATTATACGTTTTTGTGTTGATGTTATAGTGTTAATTATTGTACCATGATTAAAAAAAAATTTTTATGAAATAATTGTACGACCATTTCAGAAGGTGAAGATATTAAACGTCTTTATTCCGCTCATTCCGTTGTTCTTATTTTTATTTTTCCTAGCTGGTTCTATAGCTCTAAGGCAACTCATTAAATCCATTATCTGATTTTTTCATTGGCAGATACAACGGGATAAAAGACTATTAATCTCATTTTAAAACTATAGACATAAATTATTTCTCTGACAAAAAGAACTAAATACAGTTCTCCTAACTAAGTTTTCGTTGAAAGAGGAATAACATATCCAAGCTCATCTGCCTTCCTTCATCCATTAACACCTGTTACTAAAACTTTTTCCTAACAGACGAAATTAATTAAAATGTGAATACAAAGTTGCATTGTACAATCAAGAGAAGTTACAAAATATCTGAATCATCCTAGGCCAAAACTTTCCTATTGCAACTCAGAGCAATACTGCACTTGCACAAAATTCGTAGTCTGATATTCATATCTGAGAAACCAAGGTTGTACTTGTGAAGAGAATGCGTAGTATTTCGATATTTTCTAAATTGGTGAGTTTTTTATTCACATTGTATCATACTTTTGGGTTTAATATGTGTTTTTCAGATTCATTATATATAAAAATATACTCATAAATAATAACCCATAATAATGAATAAGAATAACTCAAAATAACATAAACAAATCAGTTGATAATACTTCGGGTTGGTTTCATTATTTATATGATGAAAAGAATATGATGGCACAATGTAAAAAATATTCTATAGTTAAGAAGAAATGAGACTAACCAAATCAAATTTGATCAAGTTTGTAGTAAATTTTCTTAAAATTTTTCACCCAAAAACCAATTTACATTCAGAAGAATTCGGTACAGTTATCGAAGATGATGATGACACTAATGTGAATAGTGAAAAGGAACTGTCTCCTGAACAAAAATTAGAATTTGCGATAGCTGAAAAAATTTCAACATACCAAATTACAGTACTGAAATTAGCTATATCCAAAATCATCCGACAGGAAATCGATTTATTTGAAGATGTGGGATTTAGAGGTAAATGTTTGGGAAAAGTGTATCGCACATTGCTAAAAGTACCACCAACTAATGTAGATGCTGAAAGAGCGTTTTCAACAGCTGGTAATATATGCACAAAATTATGATCCTGGCTTAATGACAGTACAATTGATGCATTATGTTTTTTAAGAACACTTTTCAAAAATTTAACTTTTAAAACATTAAGAACATTTCAAAAATTTGTATTAGTACCACAGACTAAATAGTGGTTTTTGCACTTTTTTGTGGTTTAAATAAATAAGATGTTCCTTCATTTATTTTTTGTGATTCTTTATATACTGTTATAATTTATAAGTTACAAATTATTTCTTGTGATATTTACACTCTCTAAAAACTGGCAAGTAAAACAAAGAAACACCTGTGTTTTCTTTCTTTTTCTAAAACTTCTAATACGGGTATTAAAACCAGTATCCCGGTATTAAGTTCTAAGAAATACCGAATACCGGTATTGAACTTTTGGTTTGATATTGCAATCCCTATTTGTTACATTCACGATTTATACATTGATTATTTTCCCAATGTGTGTTTTTATATTGCACCAACAATTTCATCTTGTTTATTTATTCTTTTTGTCTGTTAATTGAATCAAAATGATTAGAATTGGTGCTTTGAGTCTCTTTAAAAATAGTCTGAATCTCTTATGCAACAGTAAAAAAGATCTAAGTTATTACTGCTTTTTTTTAGTTATTGATTATGAGTTTGCTTTATCATCTAATGCTAGAAGGCTAAAATTAGGGTCTGATTAGTAAATATATTGAGAATTTTAAGATATCTCTGTTTGTCATACAAATGCTGATATTTCAGAGCAACAAAAGTGTTTTAAAATTTGTTTAAAAAGTTAAAATGTCTCATTTTGAGTAACTTAATTGTGAATTTTATTTCCTCTTTGCTTGCAATTTTTTTGAACCAATTTTTACTCTAGATTTCCTTTTTCATGATAAAATTGGATTGAGGTTAAATTTATGTGTTGGAAAATTTGGCTTTGTATTGTTTACTTCAAAAATGTAAAACATTGTTATGAACATTAGAATAATATAAACAATATTTTAAATTTTGATTTAAAAAGTTGTCGTAGTCTCCCACTACCCCTTTGCATATTATCTATGTTAGGATATGTAGTATTCATAATTAAAGACTACTCAAATAATAAATCACTTATTTATTATTTCTTTAAGACAGAAATCTACAATTAATAATCAACTTTAAGAACAATAAATTATCATGGAGTATTATCAGAATTCAATTATGGACGACGGAATACTAACTGATATCACGAGGGGAAATAACACGTACAATCAAACTACACATTTAAATCTAAGCCACAAAAGTTACAGACCTGAAATCTTCTTCAGAAGGAACCTGGAACGAGTAGAATTTATGACGTGGCTATAATCTAGGATATCTTCAATAACTTCTGATCCGCCTTAAGGAATCTTTTTCAATAATCTTCAAATTTCACTTCATTAAGCTAGACGGTTAAAAACACCTTCTTGGACAACCACGTAGTTTACTTTTTAATCCCAAACACGGAGTTCTACTCTATCAAACCGCTTAGTCATCCTCTTTTCTTCATTTCATTTCTCCCTTTTATATCTCTTTCGAACTCGCTAAACCCGAAACTATCTTATTTACATAAGTCACACTTCCAGCTCTCAGTGGGGATTGGTCAAAATAAATACAATTTAAAAGTTTATAAGAGAAGGTTAGTGAAACGCGTAAGCACCCGTCACAACCCCCCTCCGAGAAAAAAAGCGTGACTTATTGACGGTCTAAACGACCTGCAAGAATTCGCTTAATTTGCCTAACATCTGAAAAACACTGAACCTGCACAAATTTTAACTACTCTAGAATGCCTGAACTTGTAAAAAGTTAACTCACGAACTTTATAACGCCTGAAAATACTGAACTTGTAGAAAGTTTTAACTCACGAACTTTAGAATGCCTGAAAACACTGAATTAGCAGAAAATTTTAACTCTCTAAGTTAGAAACTTTAATTAAACTAGCACACAGAAATGACTACTCAAAAGGGTACTCCACTCTAATTTATTTATCTTGTACAATATATCCCTACAGTGCATCCCATTCGGGCGAAGATCAGGGGAAAACCTTTCAAGGAAAAAACCCTGATCATGCACTTTACTTAAGTGCTAATACATATAAAAAAATTTACACAGTATCTTCATACGACATCAAACCTTCATCACATCACTATGTTCAGGGACTGCTGCCCTGAAAGGAAACCTTGTCAATTTTTTCTAAACATGACATTAAATGCACAGAACTTTTATACAACTTCCTTATTGACATAAAATATGGCATACATTATATTATATATATATATAGTTTAGTAACAAAATAACCCTTATCTGGTTTCATTTTCAAAAATTCCCAATCAATCGCGCTGCGCTGTTAATGTTTTTGTTAGTATTCCTAATTACGCCGCGCCCAGAAACCAGACATTACTTATACATCTTAATAATTACACACAAAATATATACATTTTACATAGAATATATTACAACAAACAATACAAGTAATCTCACATATAAAGCCACGTCTTTAATGTGTAGCAAAACAATTGCAATTCAACAAATGTTTTTCCACAATTTGGAAAAAAATTTAATACAAAAGTCTTTTCAACCGATATGAAAATGCACACAACTCAGTGACACTTTTGTACGTTAACTTTACAAAAAAAATTAGACTAGCCCACATGGAAAATACTCCGAACTGTCTGTCAGAGGAAAAATAAACAAATTAGAATTATACAACCTGACTAGTCTTTAGATCCAATCTGCATAGGCTTTGTCTCCCACCATGGCTTCTGTGCTGGATGACCTTGTCCTAGGGTTGTCCACTCTGCGCTCCAACCTTCTGGGTCTCTTCTTCCATCGAGTCCGTTGAAGTTGATATGCTCCTGCTGAGGCGTTGTTTTCTTCTGTGAGAACTGGAACTTGGCTGTTGTCCACTCGACGTCGGCTCCGAAGATTGTATGGACAGCTCCTTTCCTGATGAGGTCTGTTATACTTGAATCTGTGGGATGGTCCTGGAACTGCTCTTTCAGAACTATTTTCTTCCACCTTTCTATAACGCTTCCTGGAGGGACGAGAGGACATTGACGAGGAAATCTTTCTTTTCTCACGATCTGCTTGGGCCTCTGGACTCTTCTTCCGTACATTGTCAATCCATGAGTCAGGCCTTCCTCTTTTCTCTCTCTCAGCACATACAGGTCTCTTTTTCCTGAAATTATACGCGCCATCCCCCGAAGAAACAGTAGATTCCGTCCGTCCACGTTTTTTTCTCACCTCTACTCCATCGCGTCTATTCGCAACTATATCTCTACTACCATTTACATTTCCTGATTTCGATCCTTTACGACCACCCCTATCATTCTCCGATTGCACCAATGACGACTGCGCATCATCTGACCTGATTGATGTCACTGCACCATGATTACTACTAGTGTTACTTTCCGACTCGGCAACACTGTCTTCTCTTTGATGGTAAATTCTCACCTGGTCCACATTAACCGTTATTCTTTTACCAAATTTTAATATTACTAAATTATTATTATTTTTTACACTCAGAACTTTATATGGGCCTTCAAACTTTGGCATAAATTTACCTACTATTTTTTTACATTTTGAACTTAACGGGTGAGTTTGAACTAATACTAGGTCACCCACTTTCACATTATTTTCACGCCTCTTTTTATTATAATATTTCGCCCACTTCTCTTGCTGGCGCTTTGTATGAACTCTAGCTTCCTCAAACAACCTTTCTATGTTCCCACAAACTAAATCTGATCCATCAGTTACCATAACTAATTTCTGAAAAGGAGTGATTAAATTTCGACCTAAAAATAATTCCGCCGGTGTTTTACCCGTTGTCTCATGTACTGCTGTCCTAATTGCATAACCGAACTCTTGCAGAAATTGATCCCAGTTAGTGTGATTATCCGCGACAAAACTCGAAATCATTTTTAAAAGAGTGCGATTGACTCGTTCTGTTTGATTAGCTTGTGGACGATATACCACAGTTTTAACGTGTTTTATGTGCAATCTGCGACACACTTGCTCGAAAACTTCGGATATCATTTGGGGACCATTGTCTGTAATTAACTTTACAGGAGCTCCATAACGCGCAATATAATTCTCAAAAAATGCATTGGCAATTGCTTTAGCCGAAGCTTTCCTTAAGGGAACTATTTCAACCCATTTAGAAAAATTATCGGTAATTACTAAAATAAATCTATAACGTTCTGGACTAGTTGCAGGGTATGGGCCTAACAAATCTAAAGACACGATTTCATTCGGAAAATTCGTTATTATGGGAATTAATTGACCAGCTGGTAATCCGTTTTTATAATTGACTTTTTGGCATTGGTCGCAGGTTGCTACATATTTATAAATGTATTTCCTCATGTACGGAAAATAACACGCGTCCTTTAATTTTAAGTAGGTTTTCTTTTTGCCTAGATGACCTGCCATAGGCGAGTCATGAAATTCTCGCATAACATCTTTACGTAATGTTTTAGGTATAAATACCCTTAATTCACCTAGTGTGGTTGTATACTTTGCATAATATAGCAAACCGTCAACGATTTTAAAGTCATTGGACCAATTTCTGCAGATCGATTCATTAACAGAACTATCGTCCGGATTTTCCAAAACTTCATAATATGCCCTAGCTCCGGGTCATTTCTCTGTTCCTCTCTTAATTGTTCTCTAGAAGATAATACTAACGATCTAATCACCGCACAAGACACTTTTGGTTCCTCATTACTTTCTAACGGGTTTCTAGACAACATAACAGCCACTTTTCCCGTTTTCGAATCCGGAATGATTAACGATTTTTTAACAAAATCAAGTGACATAAAATCCACACCTATGATGCATGGATCTTTCATCTCAGCAATCACATGAAATTTCCATAACTGCGAAAATTCTCTTATTTTAATTTTCAACTCAACTGTGCCTAAATTTCTGCACTGTGACCCTTGAGCTGTAACTACTTCAGCTAACGATTTTTTTAAAGGACAGAAAGAAAAATATGACCGGTACGTTTTTTCTGAAATAAATGACTTTTCCGCACCTGTATCCCAGAGCGCTTTTAAAAAAGTATCATTCAACAAAATCGGCACATACGGAAGTTCAACTGGTGATAATCTCAATGAATTAAGTCTAATTCTATTAGGAGGATTTGACTCAATACGATCTCTTTGAAAGTTTAAATTGCATTTCTTTGCCTTTCGCTGTTGCAATCAACACGCCTCCAATTCTGTTTTGCTGAATCATCATTAGGACCCTTCCTAACCACCATCCTACGGTTCTGATACCGGTCTGTTCTCTGATTTGGCTGATTGTATCGATTTCCACCCTCGAATCCTTGATTTTGATAATTACGACGAGGAAAATTATTCGCACCCCTGCCTAGTCCTTTTTGATCATTTTGACTATTTCCGACCCCAGTATCTCTCCAATTTCTATTATTCCTTCTTTCCTCAGGATTCCTACTCACATCCCAACTTCGTCTAGCAAAATTATTACTCGAACCCTGATTTTCCCTGCAGTTATGACGTTCCTCATACCGTCTACCAACTCTATCAATTGAGTTTTCGTTGTGGGGTTTCGAACTTCTAAATAATCCATTATTTGGGGTTCTAGTCGCATTACTATGTGATGAATCAACTTTATCTCATCATAATTTAATTCCAAGGTTTTATGTATTTTTAACATCTGAAAATAAGTCTGACGGGGCTTGACCTCTCCGTTGTTTTGACGAAAAACTGAGCTTCTAGCTCTGATTTATTCCGTATTACCGGAAAACTATCTGACAATTTCTTTTTTAAGTGTTGCAAATGCAGTCGCTTCTTCATTTACACACTCGAAGCCGATAACATGGAACCAGTCTAACGCTCTCCCAACTAAATGACCTTTTAAATATGCACACGATAGATTCGCCGGTATTTCATAGTAAGCTATATTATCATCAATATTATTTAGAAACTCAAACACATTTTCTTTACCCGAAAAAAATAACTCCGGCAAACTCTAAATCCTGCACCTGCTCTTAATTCCGGTATTTCGTTTGGGCGCCAGTGTCGTAGTCTCCCACTACCCGTTTGCATATTATCTATGTTAGGATATGTAGTATTCATAATTAAAGACTACTCAAATAATAAATCACTTATTTAATTATTTCTTTAAGACAGAAATCTACAATTAATAATCAACTTTAAGAACAATAAATTATCATGGAGTATTATCAGAATTCAATTATGGACGACGGAATACTAACTGATATCACGAGGGGAAATAACACGTACAATCAAACTACACATTTAAATCTAGCCACAAAAGTTACAGACCTGAAATCTTCTTCAGAAGGAACCTGGAAACGAGTAGAATTTATGACGTGGCTATAATCTAGGATATCTTCAATAACTTCTGATCCGCCTTAAGGAATCTTTTCAATAATCTTCAAATTTCACTTCATTAAGCTAGACGGTTAAAAACACCTTCTTGGAACAACCACGTAGTTTACTTTTTAATCCAAACACGGAGTTCTACTCTATCAAACCGCTTAGTCATCTCTTCTCTTCATTTCATTTCTCCCTTTTATATCTCTTTCGAACTCGCTAAACCCGAAACTATCTTATTTACATAAGTCACACTTCCAGCTCTCAGTGGGGATTGGTCAAAATAAATACAATTTAAAAAGTTTATAAGAGAAGGTTAGTGAAACGCGTAAGCACCCGTCACAAAGTCATATTTGATATTAGAACTTTGAAATCATGCATTTTTTAGATACATTGAAAAATGTTTTTTCTTCAAATTAATATTACTT